>VNWY01000238.1:0-62076 GCA_009869845.1 Pseudachorutes palmiensis
CTTTTGCATTGTTAGAAACTATTAGGAGCGAAAATATACGCGCTTAAAAATTTCCAGGAATTATTTCATCTTTTTCTCTTTACTTATGGGACATGCTTTACAATTTTTATACATTGTCAGGCTTCGTCGTAATTTCTTCATTCTTGCCACAGAGTTTCTCTAAACCTTTGTCAAACAGCGCTGCAAATAGAACGACTCTTTTTGTAATTCAATGATGATCAGCACATTAACGTTCGTGGCAATTCAATTACTTTGTTTAACCCAAGCATTCCCTGAGATCTCCCCCTTTGTAAATTCGGATATTGGGATTCTAGCTGCAAACTTCGTTCTAGCGGCTGAAACTTCTTCAGAAGAAAGTGAAGCTTGTAGGACGTGGACATTCGTGACCAACGCTCTTAGCCAATCATCACTATTGGAACATTTGGTGAAGAAAAAAATTGATTACGGTACAAGGACATTCTTCTTACTTTCAGTGGTGAGAAATGCTTCAATGGCCAGCGACAGTGACTTTTATTTTGACAAAATGTACACATCCGAGGAAATTTTAAGTTCCCATTCATTTGGCCCAATCAAATATTCCCGTCCTTGTTCCGTCGTTTACCTTTCACATAACCAGATGGACTACCACGAAAGCGCAAGCTTGACCCATTCCATTGTCCTTCAAGGCTTTGTCCGTCCCCACAAAGACTATTTCTTCTACATTCAACATCCATCAGTTACGCAGGGGTTTGTGGCAAGCGGATTAACACAAGAAATTCGCTACAAGTATTTCCCTATGCTGGATTTAAATGAATGGAATACTTTGGACGTATGCGCCAATGGCCACCTGACTATGGTGCAAACGTCCTTGTTTTCCCGTAAATGTCACCAAGTCCTCAACGGGAAACACCTCCTCATTGCATCCGTTAGTGGGATAGCATGGTTGCGAATAGAAAGTAATCCTGATGGATCTGAAAAAGAAGCAAGTGGGATTTACTACAATTTACTAATGGATTCTGCACAGTTATTCAATTTCACGTTCGATCTCAAATATGCAAACAGCGGAGGATCATCTGGATTCAAGCGTGATGGGAAATGGTAATTATTATATTATATTTTATACGTGTACAAATAATTACAATTTCGGATTCAATTTTATTTTGTTTAATCAAGGTGGGGTACTGTGGGAGAAGTATATAATCGTACAAGCGACATCGGAATCGGCTCTGGAGTTACATCCCATAGAGATTCTGCTGTTGATATTAGCGTTCCATTTGAAGATATTTCACGCATCTTTTTCGTTAAAACTGCTTCGCCCATACTTAACTGGAAAGCAATATTTTCTCCATTCAAACCAATCCTTTGGACCTTCATCTCTGGCACTGGTGTCCTAGTCGTCCTCGTGTATTTCTCCTCTCTGACATTTGAATATGCCAAAATGACTAAAACTGGTCTTTCTAAACAGTTCTCGTTCAGACTGTTAAGCACTGTCGTCATATCCATCGTCTCAGTTTTGTTTGAACAGGAAGCAGGGGAGCGAACCTGGATTGGATTTAGAATAAAATTTGTCGTATTTCTCTGGATGCTGTTTTGTCTAATAATAGGAGCTGGTTATCGCTCACGCCTCATCTTCTTCTTGACTTTCAACGTACCAGCAGAAGTTCCACGCACCCACGTAGAACTAATGCAACAGAACTATAAGCTGTTTTTCAGGTATACTAAAAAACAGAAACAAAATAAAAAAAGGTTTTTCTTCCATGTTTTTTGTTCATTTTTGAAGGTACTACGGAGGTGTCGCATATAAGAGTGCACTGGACTCTTTGGATCCAATGCAGCATGAAATATTGAGACGATCCGTCCTTATAAATTCAAGTGCAGAATGCATTGCTGCAGCCATTCTGCATGAACGATCAGCTTGTCTAGGTTCCAATTACAATTCTGAATTCTAAACTTGAAAATTCCGAAAACTCAGAAAATGACCAGCGTATGTGGACAGGATTATACGAACTCTGCGCTATAAGCAAAATTCAATTTCGATGTCTTGTGGGATTAAGTTTCCATAAGGAAAGTATGAAAACGAGACCAACCTACAGATTTAGATTTTCCTGCTCAGTTCCTGAGTTTTCGGAAGTTCAAGGCCCAGAAGTTGAAGGAATTTGGGGACTAATTTGTAATTTTCTTTTCAAGATTGGGACGAGCACGGAGGCTACGCAACATTTTCCAATGCCACATTTCATGTGAGCGAAACTCGAGACTTGATGGTACGAGCGAAAGATACGCTCCTCGATGGACTGTGGATTGCTTGGATGTATCGAAACCAGTCTCCTTTGATCGAAACTTTCGATTCTTACATTCTGGCAACCTTTGCCTCTGGAATTTACAACAAGTGGGTGGGCGAAGATGTGACTAGATGTAAATTAAAAGGATCCAGATGGGTCAACTCACATCCGAATTTACCCGTCAATAAGAAAATCTTGGACACTTATTCTGCATTTGAGTCTGGAGTCAAGGTATTGACCATAAGCAGTCTGACTGCTGTCTTTGGAGTTGTGGCTTTAACTTCACTTACTGCTGGAGTAATTTTCATAATTGAAAACGCCATAAGACGAACCGCAAAGAAGAAAAAAACCCTGTCTTGAATTTCAGCGAAGAAAAGTTAAGTGCAAGTAAAGGCTCAAAAACCTTTGTAAATTAAAAAGCAGAATTTTTGGAAATGGATTCTGGACCAGTTGAAAGAATTTAGCAAAATTATTGTCCTTAGTCTTGAAAATTAGAATCTATTTATGAAAGCAAGATTAAAGCTTCATTTTGCATTCGTATTTCGCTTCATTTCGAGATAAATCCCGCAGTAGTTTCCGTTTTTTATAGAATTTTCTGAAGCGTATTTTGATTCAAAAGGTTAGTCTTGTGTTCGACAGATGGCAAGGAGAGCGTCGCTATTCCAAATGCGTGACGCTTTCGTTCTCCACAAGCTTTGAAAGGATTCTGATTTGTATTCCATTGTGAACTTTCTTTCTCTGCATGTGGAGACTGGTGCTGGGATTTGGTTTCAGTGTCCTTTCAACCACCAGGTTCCCTCGTGCAGGGTTCTTTTGAGCCTAATTTATGAAGATCATCACATCGGATCGGATTCCAAAACACCTTTCGATGTGCTCAGTTACCTGTAAAATGAGAACTATTATGAGGTAGATGGGAGAAACCAAAACATAAACAGAAAGATCCGTTCAAATGTTAAAAACTACTTTCACCAGATGAATCCAATTACATGGAAAAATAGAATAAAATAGAAGCGCGTGAGCTTTTGATTTGTTTAAAGACGTTTTCCTTTTCGTTCTGATTTCAGTCAAAGCCGAAAGACGCCTGGGCATGAATGTTTTCCTTCTACCTGCAAGAACCAGAGGTCGGGAATCCTTTGAAATCACTTTTGATTTTCGTTTCACATTTCCATTTGATATCATTCAGACAATGGGATGAGGCAGGAGGCCCAGTTTTCTATTCAGGAAGCATATGGCTTCTCCATTGCATGTTTTCCTTTCCTTGTCATATCAGTAACACTTTTTTATGGGGCTTGATTATGATTACTATTCAAGATCCTGGGTTATACAACCCACAGGGAAGTCCCAACCAATTAGAATCACAGGCCATTCAGGTCCAAAGGACGTGCAAAGGACACAAATCACGGAAACATTATTAGCTTACTTTTGCTATTCAACGTTGCTTCTTTTACGGGGAAATGGAAGCATGGATTCCAGAAATTGGTTGTGTGCTGGAAGTATTTTTATGTTTTAAGGACCCAATTTCCAATATTTTGTGCAGATGTTTGAGTTTAAACTAATTAATCTTGTTGAAGCTGCAAATGACTATACAAGATGACAATTTTCTTGGAGGCAGTTCACGTGTGTACATAGTCGTTTTGTGACTAAGGGTGAAATGAATGGGCTGATTTGTTAGTTGGAGTAGGGAGGTTTCCAATGTCTTAGAGACAACATTTATGATAGAAGACTGCGTCGTTTGAAAACGGAGAGGAGCCATTTTGTATGAGTTAAAGTGACACTTGGTTTCCTCGTCTTGTTAAGAATAGATTAGGCGTAATTTGTCAACTTTCAAATTCTATCCATACATTAGTTCAAGGGAAAGTTTTCAAGAAAGTTATACAAACCAATGGAATGCAAGAGGAGACTTATGGGCTGGAATATGGAAACATGTGTTTGTCACTCTGTCAAATTGGATTCCAAAGAGGCCTTCATTCTCAAAGCAAAAACTAAACATTCTACTTTATGGCCAAGGGACGCTCCTATTCAAATACAGAATCCTCGTATTTGAATCTTCGGCACTGGTGGAGAATTTATTTCTTGTTATCGTTCCAGTGCAAATGTTCCAGTGACACCATGTCAATTTCAGTTTCCTCTTTAATTCACATTGCATCATTCACACTGCCCGCATCCCACATGTTCACATTCTCCCACTGCTCCTGCTCACTCCGAATCCTCTGAGAAGGATGTGAACACGCGTTTGTTTTGATAAGGTCGATGGAAGTGCCTGATTTGATGAAAAGTCAAAGACAAGCCCAACCCACTTTTGAAAAAGACTTGCACATGAAACATTAAATGAGACATCACATATGATCCTTTCTCTGTATACATTTCTTGTGATATTATTCAATTAGCACAAGCAATGATTGGTGGAAGACTGCATGGAGAGGACACGGGGATAGGAATATGAAAAATGACTTTGTGTCAGCCCTCATAAAATCATTAGTTTTGGCTCTGCTTCCTTTTCCAAACTATTTATTCACTGTTGCGCCTTTCCCTTCTTCTTCTTCTTCTTCGGAAGCGAATGAGGGCTTTTGCTTGACACTTTGCCAGGATGGAGTTTGTCGCACATAAAGTTGAAAGTGAAGACTAAATACCTTGCGAAAATAAAACTGTTCCAAAAAGAAGTTATCTTATGGAAAAAGTCTAAAGACAAATAAATAAAATGTGTTGTGCATCCGAGCTATCTCCAAATCCTCATCTCCCAAACTAATCTTCCTTTCTCGTCGTCGTGTAATACAAATAAAAGTAACAACTATTTACCCAGGGGTAAGACAACGTCATTACTCACAAACAAATGTGTGTGCATTTCCTACTTCTTACACATTCCGTTATGCTCACTGAATTAACAACACCACCACTCTTATTTATTACTCTAACAGAATCAATTTCAACTAAAATCCAATTCCTATATGCAATTCTCTCAGTCTAAAATCAAGTCATTCCTTTTCTTCCAATGATCTGTAACACTGTAATGAGTCTTTTAACACAAATTGTGTCACGCCAACAAATAGGGAAGGGATTGTATATAACCTTTGTGTGTCCATTAATTAACGCGCCTGCCGACAGGGATCCAGTTTCACCCTTGACTTCCGTAGAGAGCCCTTGGTGGTAAGTACCAATAAAAAGAAATGTTAAAGGGACGCGTTTCCTTCCTTTGGCTTTGGCGTCTTGGCTGTGGGCGTGGGCCTTTGGAACTCCTTTTTCGGTCCCTTTTTCTTAAAAACAAATGTGAAAATGTTATTATTCAATTGGTTTCCTTTTCGGAAGAAAATGGGCTTACTAAGGCTGATGATTTTAGGGTGGAAGTGAAGTATCAATGGACAAATGACGGTAGTATGCATCACTAATTCCATCTTTTCCAAAAGGAAATGTTAAAATGTTGCTAATATTGAAGAATAGTTGAAGCAAGTGGATGTTTGGGCATTGTGTTTTAAAGCATAAGTTTATCCCTTTGATTTGTTTACAAATGTCCACCAACCCGGATGCAACTGTTACTGATGCACCGTTGCATTTTAAGTGTGTAAAGCCCATGTAGAAAAGACTAAATGTTATGTTATGAAATGTAAAGCCATAAAAGAATTTGTTTCCTTTGATTTTATGAGAGAAGATGCTCCATTTGTTATCAAACTCTTGGCTCCAATAATACAGTCTGGATCTTCTTTCTTTATTCTTTTTTAAACCCTTTCATGCACCGATTAATAAAAATCAATTCGGTCTACAAATTACTCAATGCACAATGCCCGGAAGGCCCAGAATGTATTGAAAACAGAATCCACCACCAGGATTTTCCAACTTGTGGATTTGGAGAAAACAAAGTGAAAGTGAATCAAACTCAAGTGTGTCGTCGCCCATTAGAGGCCAAAATCCTGATGGGAATCCCATGTTTTCCAGCACAGGGCAAAAGGACCTTCTAAAATTTTCATGGAAAGAGCACGGTTTCACAATTCATGGCGTCATTTGGACAAAGTCTCACGGCATAAACTTTTCCAGTGGTACAAAAAATATGGCGTCAAAATTTTGAACTTGAGTTAAAGAAAGTTTTGCAAAAGAGAAAGTTGAATTGCGAATATTTTAGGATCTGTTTGTATTTTTTCTTTGAAACCACGTGCGTCCGTTTTTCGTTGTAAGCCCTTGAACAAATGATTTGGTCTCATAATTATTTATTCATGACTGCACTCGAGCCTGTTTCTTGAGACTGAAAAGAATAATGGGAAACTGTGTTTTGTGTTTGTAATTATCCTCTCAAAATCCTTTGATGAGGGCAACAAACATTGACGACGACAGGACCCCTTCAACGGAACAATCTCAGTCTCCCATTCAAACAAATGTGGACGACGGAAGGAGTGTTTTAAAAGAATCCCTTTGTTACTAGAGAATCAGAGGAAGTGCTTATACTTGCAATTACACGAGGACAACCAACACTGGAAATGTCTACCAATGACTCAACTACTCAAGTCCCAGTTGTTGAATTTGAAAGCGTGTGATCCGTGTTGCTATAAAATGCAAAGTTGTTTGCCGCATTAAAGAATTCCTGGAGGGCTGGAGGAGAGGAGCGTCTGAAAGTTCTGTTTGGTGAATGGATCTCTCCGTTTCATATTTGCCCCTCCTTCCTCCGTGAGAAAAGGACAACTGTTTTAAGAAGAAAATCAAACAGTTTAGACAAAGTTGATTGAAAAAGTTTTGGAGTTGTTGAGGAGTGTATTCGCTGGAGACTCTTCATCTGTCACTGCTTCCAGGGGCTCACCCACTTTGTCTAGGAGTGAGCAAACACTGCCCTTGTCCATTCCTGCATTGGCATCGTTAGTTTAAGTTTAATGTCAACAGTTGACGTGGATCCATGCGGGGGGGTTTGATCAAGAAGCCTTGCAAATCCGTCTTCGTTAACTTACTTTGGTAGGGAATTTAGGTAGGTCAATTAGGGAAACATTGACATTAGCTCAGCCCCATCTTTCCATCTTGTAATTTGAGCCTTCCCTCACTTCTGGTGGTGGTGGCTTGATTGGGGTTCCATTAAGGAACGACTCCGTCCTGTCTGCTTCAGAGCCAGACATCCCGGCGTCTTTGGCATGAAAGGAAACACCCGCCGTCGACCAGGGAGGGAACCTTCGAATAATAGAACGTCAGCATGGGGAAAGGGCATTTTGAAGGAGCTCAAGGAGAATGTAGGTGGTGGTGGCATGGATCTTGTTGGCTGTCCATTTACAATAAAATAATAATAATAATAAGGACCAATGACAACAGGAATATGATCCTATACACAGCCATACCATCCATATACCATACTTCTTATACCTTCTTATGCTTCCTTCCAACAGGGAAACTGTTATTTCGCTTCATACTGATTGGCACTACTGGATTTACTTGGCTTCACCCAAAAGGACTTAACGAAAAGGACAGGCTAAGCTAATATACACTTCTCCATCTTATCTCAAGTCCTCCTCGTAAACAAAAGTGGAGATAATTACATTCTCATGCCAGGGACTCAAAGTGTTCAATTTCTCGCCTTGGCACTAATTAAATGAACGATTTGTTCAACTACTCTGTTACTACGCCATGTTCTACAACTTTGCCGCCGCTAAAGAAAGGAACCCTAGTATAAAACCCTGTCCACAAAGACAACATTTCGTTTAATTTGAAATCACTGGTCTTAGTGGACTTTGTTGATGATTTGGTATCGTAAGACCACGCTGGTTGACGTCTTGATCCTTTTGTTGGTTTAGGACTAAAAAACAGGAAGTGAGGATAAGACAGTGGATGCGAGGAAGGCGGCTGGGGCATAGGTCATAGGTTCCTTGGAACGAGGATTCCGTACTTGGGACTGACGTTGATGAGGGGGTGTGGATCTACATTCAAGCATCTTGTGATCCCTTGCTTGTACTTGAGCTAAATAAATATCCTCAATCCCTTCTGGTTTTCCAATCTTTTGGACATCGGATTTGGAAAGATGGACGGGGTAGATTGACCAGACAAAGACAAACAAATTCCGTGGCTGTTTAATGAATGAGGTTTAATACACTTCCCAGTCCGCAGTGGTCCGTCGGTCAGTGTACACATCGACAGACAAAAGAAGAAGTTTGGACCTTCCCCAAACAACAAGGGTCACCTACCGTCCTGCCCTGCGCGACCTCATCTCCGACTCCTTTCTGAGACTCAATTTTCCCGTCGTTTCTCTCTCCTATTATTCGGTCTTTCCAGGAGAAAAGGCAAAGGGAACCGAGGAGGTTTTCAGTTTCATTCATTGAAGGAAGCACAACAATGTCTGCCGAGAGAACAATGGGAAAAGGATACAGCGCCTTACAAGTCCCGATTATGAAACCCACTGACCAGGAAAAGTGATGATGTTGGAGGTGAATTTTGGATATGGAAATAATAGGCATAATGACCAGGACCCGTTTGCTTTCGTCTAATGTGTCAAACGACACAATGGTTGCTGGACGTCGTCATATGGGGTCCTGTGCCCCTTGTTTACTACCACAACCTCCTTCCTTTCTTTTGACAGGAGAACCCTTTCACTTTTCCCTTAAGTGGCCGTCAAAGGTGTAGTCAAAGGTGATGAGTGAGATATGATTGGTGGATTGAGAGTCCAGTGGATTGATAGCGGTACTCATTATTCTAATGGGATGATTCGATTAGTCCCAGTTTATTTTAAAAGTTTGTTTAAGAGGGAGGGGTGCGGCAGGGGATTGATGTTGTCGGTAGAGCTTTGTGTTTGGTCATTTGTATATTATGATTAAAGGTGAGCGCTTTATCGCAATTAGACAACAAACGTGCTCCAAATGTCCTCAAAACCCATTCCTCATAACGTCTGTAAGTTTTCCTAAAAAGCATCAACCAAATATTTGTTCCAATTCATATCTTTTGTCGGCACCCATTGATCCCCTTACAAATTCACTTAGCAATTTATATGGGCAAGAAGATAAGAAGTTTTATTGAAGGGATTTCAACACTGTTTGTCCGCTTTTGTACAAATTTACGTATGGATACTCGCATCTCTTTATGACCTCCAAATCAACATCTTCCAATTTTATAATTGGAAAACAAACACAAGAAGAGGATCCATTCAGAAGGGTTTTATTGGAATTCTTCATTGCGCCAGTGCTCTTAAGGACTTTTAACATGCAACTATTTACTTTTTGATCCCTATTTTATAACATTAGAATTGAAATTAGAATTGATGAGACTTTGACACTATCACAAGAACAGCCTAATTAGTATAATCATCATCTCAAAAATTGTCTCTACCGCCATTGTTGCTCTTTCGTCCAAATTCCTTTTCATTCTTAACATCTCTGCTTATTAGAAAAGTCTTGGTTTGGAATTATTCCATGGGAAATTGGATGGGAAAATTCCATGCGGGACGAAAGCACTTCCAACGAGCCCTAAACCTAAGTTCGTAAGGGTAGTATTATTGTTATTACTAGAACTATTGGTGCCATGACTACAATTCGTGGGCTTACTTACACCCTGTCTCTTCTTCAAACCTCTGCTGGCTAATTGACTTTTACTCTTCAACTCCTCCTTCATTGTCACCCCGATTAGACGCTCAATCGAAAACCCAGTGTCCTTTGACTTCCGCCCTGGCGATGGTGGGCGGTGAGGTTCTTGGTCACCACATTCGGAAGAGACTTCCGTTTCCTCTAGAATCCCACTTCGTATAGGACTTGGACTTTTGTCTTCTTGATCTTCGCTCAGCTCTTGCTCACTTTTACGAGGACTTGAGATTCGTCCTGCCGGATTGAGGAATTGATGTGGGATTCCTCCTGGATTTGCATTGAGGAAAGGATAGAGATCCAATGCGGCATGAGCACCCATTGAATTCATCGTACCCAAAAGCCCGGGTGGTGGGAACGGAGGGCAGAATGGGGAGTGGGGCTGCAGTTGATTTCCTGGATGACCTGAGGCCAACATCGCAGCCGCAGCGGCATGGTGAAAGAAATCTGCGACTCCCGGGGCGTGTCCATGTGATGGATGAAGATGGGGATGGTGGTGGTGGGGGTGATGACCGGGTCGCTTGTATCGCTTCCTCCGACGGAGGAATGAGCCATTGTCAAACATGTCTTCTGCCATTGGGTCCAGTGTCCAGTAGTTTCCTTTTCCAGGGTTACCAGGCTCACGTGGGATTTTGATGAAGCAATCGTTGAGGCTAAGGTTGTGGCGAATTGAGTTTTGCCAAGCTGGGAACTTGTCCCTGTAGTATGGAAATCTGTTCATGATGAAGTCACAGATACCTGAGAGTGTGAGTTTCTTATGGGGTGACTGGAGAATGGACATTGTGATGAGGGCAATGTAAGAATACGGTGGTTTCACCATGGAATTCCCACTCGAACTTTTCTTCCCAGAACTTCCACCGCTACTCCCCAGATTGGTGGCTGAAGGGGAATGGAGCTCAAGGTCGTCTTTGGATTGGTGGGAATGAGATCCAGGGGAGTGTGAAGGGTAGCCAACGTCTTCATCGTGCAAGTGGACACGGTGGTGTGGGGTCGTCAGGGACAAGGGCTCCCCATGACCTCCCCGGAATATTTCACGGACTTCCTCTCCATCTAACGAAATCAGAAATGGGGTTATTTCCAACTGAGAACAAAGTTCCTTTTTTTGCTTTTGCTTTTTTTAAAAATGAAAAGTTACAGTTGGTGGAAATGAATTGAAATTGATGACAAAATGCAAACTTCCTTGTGAATAGTGAAAGTGATTGAAATGCCTACCTGAGTGTGTGGTGGAGACATGAACTATTTCATCGTCCGACTCCACGTTGATATCGGAATCTGATTCGTCCACTATATGAGATCCTCGCAAGTCCAACGGACTATAGCCGTGCTCGCACTTTTCAACCACTGAAGAGTACATTTCGAGAAAGTTGCACCACTTTCTCAAAAGTTAATTGCCACCTTATCAATGCGTCATTAAAATTTTAATGTCCGAAAGTTTTTCGATTTCACTGGTAAACAAAGTTTCCCTTTCGCCGTTGTGCACAAATTCCAGGAAATGTTTAATGGAGGAAGGTATGCTGATGTTGTGACTTTTGTGCTGCCTGTCCAGGTGGAGTTCCGAATGTGCACTGGAAGTCCAGCGTTGATTTTCTGGGATTGGATTTTGATTCGCTGGTGCCTGTGAGTGTTCGGTGGATGAAGCCGTGGATGTTGGACCAACATCTGGGTGAAGTTTGTGTGTTGCGTACTGAGGGAAATAATATTGTGATTCCCCACGCCATGCCAGGCAGTTTGAATCCCCGCTTGGTTTTTGTTCCATTACTCACGGGGAGACTCCTTCGGGTTCTCTGCATTGGTTGAAATTTGTCCAAAGGAGGTGGGATTAAGGGAAACAACGCTGGCTTCGGACGGAGGACCACCTTTCCCCACAGTAGTCAAAGCCAATTTCAAATTCAAAACAGAAAGGCACAAGTCATGACGGCTAAGGACACTCGCTTTCTCTCACACGCAATCCACACACATTCAAATGTACTGCTTTAAACATCACAAAACATCCAAAGGAGAGGATGATTAATTCCCTCCAACAGGTTTCAACAAGACTTATTTTAACTCACTCCAAGCTCCTGTCTAATAAAATTCTTCCTTTCCGTGTGTGTTCTGTTTGTGCTTTGGTCGGAGGCAGGAAGTGAAGGATGAAATAGATTTAGAACACCAACTAATATTCGACAGAGTACGTGACATTCGACTGGTTCAAATGATACACAAACCCCGTGGCTCTCTTGCCCAAAATATTATTTAGTGACTGCCTCAGTGAAGAGTTTGACACCTCGAATCCGAACGATATTTTTCCAATTCTGAAGCATAACCCCTGCCTGGCTGGAGAGAGTGCCAGAGTTTGCCTAGCCTAAAACTTAGTATGACAAGGAGACGTCAACGGGAGTTAAATGTAAAAACAAATGGCTCCCTGTCTCTGCCTTTTAACATTTTCCACAGATTCAAACAAAAACAAAGTCACATTGATTGAGGGCAGGAGAGCGTTGTTGCAGTTGTTGGTCATCCACACAACTGCGCAGGTGCAGATCTCATCAAGATCAGAACCATAAGCACAATGTTATTAAATGGAAACTGTAGGGATGAATTGAATGGGAGTGATGATGAAGAAATAGGAGAAAGTGAATATATTTGTCGAATTCTGTTAGTTCCAGAAGATCCGAAAATGCTACATTTACGATCCGACAAAGTGTAGAGGTGACTACATGAAAAAGAAATTGAACTCCTCTGCCTTCCTCGTAGTCTTCTCTGATTGGATTAAACTTGTCGTCCGTAGGAAGACAAAAATTGACATTTCCACGCTTTCCCTTTTTCCCCAAGTGAAAGTTAATCAACCTCCCTTTCTCACTTTTCACGATCCAAAATAAAAGCCTCAGCCAAAATATTTTCCATTCCAAAAGAAGTGTGACTCTCCAACCACATTTCCGCTAATTGAATCCATTCTTTTCCACGTCTTGGAGGCATAGAAGGAGGTGAGATTTGGAAATAAATGTCAAGTCTTAATTTCCTTGGGCGGAGGAGACTTGCCAGACACGCATTTTTCCATCTGAAAAGCAGGCTAACAAAGCTCGTGAGTGAATACGACGATTTTACGTAATCGTGTGTAGCATGGACGCACATCTTTTTATTCGAACAAGAGAAAGTTGATGAAGACAAAGGGAGGAATTTTAGTTTGAATCTTCTTCTCTACCAACAAACGAGAATTCCTTGATGCATCGATTTCCACTTTCTCCATTCTTTGTCTTGGACAAAAATATTTTGTTTTCCATGCATATACGAACTGATGTGGAGAAAGGAAATGAAATGCAATTTAAACATACACAGAGAGAGCAAGGCGAGACTGGGCTCAAGGCCTATATTGTCTTTTCAGAGGCGGAAATTCCTTCACGCCTCTCTCGCTCTGCCTCTACGGCACACAACGACGACAAGGAGGTGATTCTACCAAAGATCAAATTCAGAAAAAGAGAAAACGTGACAAGGGAAATTTGTCATCAAGTGAAAATATTATTATTTCCTTTCTCTCGAATGCAAGAGAAAACTCCAATAGAAAACTAATAATGAAATCCTCAACAGGAGCAACATCATTTCTACAAATCGCTTCCAGTAATCCTGACTCTTGAAAAAACCACTAAAGGAAGGATGCATGGAGAGTAATAATAGATGTATGTAATATGGACATGTCGACCTGACACTCCAAAGTATAAAGTCCTTGACCAACTGTTACCCGGCCCAGGACACGTGTTCCTCCGAATAATTCTGACCCCCCGAGATTCTCCATTACAACAATGGTTGGTGTCTTGTGGGTAGTTGGCATAAGGGATGGATGGATGTGTGACTCTTGAGTGCATGTATGATTAAGGAAGAAAAGACAGGCGATTAGGAGCAGTCAAGAGAGGACCCTCTTCAAAGTCTCCCGCCTTGCTTGCCCATGCTTCTTTCACTTGTTTATTACAGCAGGATTCCCCTTGTCTCCCAAGGCACCACTTCAGCCACAATATAGACACAAGTTCCCATGCCCATTCGCCAATCATTATCCTGGAACAACTGTTCCATCTCCATTGCAGAGGGACTTTTGAATTTCATAAACGAATGTTTGAAACCAACTTACCGCTTGTTGTTACACAACTTTCCAGTCATTGGACCAATGCAGAGGATGAGCGTCTCGTCAGCGACTTTTGAGGCTGTGATCCATTATTGTGAAGTTGACGTCGCCGCATGAGTGAAAGTGAAAGAATGGCATGTCGTGTTCATACTGATAGACTTGAGTTTCCTTTCATCTCCACAGACTAAAATGTAAGCTTTATTCCTTTTCCTCAACGCAAACACTTTACTTTGCATGCGAGATGAGAGATTCTCTAGGCCTGTACAGAATTGAATTGAATTAAATTCCAAGTTTGACTCATGGCTCAGTGAGCTGGAGGATGACGATATTCCTCCATTATTCCTACTGGAATTAGTCTCCAGCGACGTAATGTGATCAAGAAAACATCCTCCACTCATCACGCTCAAAGTCTTCCCTAATATCATCAGCATCATCATCATCATCAGGCACCACCACCACCACTCCATCAGTCTCAATATGGAATCAGAGGGAGCAAAAACAGAGACTAAAAAAGGCAATTACACTACGAGAAACTTGCAATTAATCACAAACTCCAAGCTTTTCATCTCTTCATCTCACGAGAAAGGAGAAAGTAAATAATTTTGGAAAAGCTCCTTTCTCTCCTTTCCCCTGTTAATCGACTCTCAAAACTTTCATCAAAGTTCTTAAAATAAAAGTTTCCAAAAGTTTTCTAGAGTGGGTTGTAATGAAGATATTCTAATAATAATTTGGATGATTGGACTAAAAGGGTCTCATTGTAAATGTGTAGTTTGAGTTGGCAAAAGAATTGTGCTGAGGTCCTAAATAAGCACTTGAGAATGCCTAGGAAATTGAGTTGTAAGGGACAATATCATACAAGTATCACTACATAATAAACAAACGAATCCCTGATACAAATCTCCACACAATTCCACCATCCACTTGAGGCGTATGGAGGGCCTTCCCTCTGACTTTAATTCCGCAAAGTTCTTTGGTTTAATAAGTACAGTGGATGGTGTGATATTTGTCCCCTTGGACGTGGACATGAGAGGAAGCATTCGTTCTTTGCTTTCTGCAACCAAATGAAAATTTTATTGTGTGTTCTCTAACGACTGAGAGATCAAACGTGTGCTCACTTTGGCAGAAAATCAGAACGAGTGAAATGTAAATAAAGAGAAATGTTTACCACTCCCCATCTAAACAGAAAAGGGAAAAATGTGATTGGAAATCTCAAAGAGCAAAGGAAATCGTTTTATTGGAAAATAAAGTATTTTCCTAGTCATTGAATTTTGAATTTCACACTTGCATATGCTTTAATATGGAATTATTAATTTTAAAAATGTCCTTTTGAATTTGTAGTTTGAATTCGATATGAAATTGTTAGTCTGTAGAGTAAATAGGGATTTTGTATGTTTTGTAATAAGAGGGATTGTCTCCTGATTTTTGTGAACCTGATGATGATTGAAGGACTCTCTTTGGCTGATGTTCAAGTTGATAAAATGTGCTCACAAGGGCACAAAAGGTACGTCGTCAGTGGTTTGAATTGTGTGCTTTTCTGCTTTAAAACTCCAAGAGATGGTGGTTACTTGTGTGGAATAAAATAAATCTTTATTCATAATTCCCTTGGATTTGATTCTGAAGAGGATCCAAACTAAATGCTCCACTTCACATTCCACAAGAAACCTCTTCAGACTTCCATCTATTTCTTCACATTTTAGTTTTCATTTTATATGCAAAAACTACGATTGTTATTCCGAATTCTGGTGATATTTGATGATAATTGGAGTAAGGTTAAGGGCTCCATGGATGGAGGGAAGGTGAGGATATGAATAAGAAATGAGGACAAAAGGGAACGCCAAACAAACGAGTTTTGAGCCCTTTTGTAAAAGTGTTTAAACGACTCCTATTATGGAAGGTCCGTGATTGACAAAGGAGGGCCTTTTCAAATAGTTCCAACGTTTAGTTTTTATTCAAGGCTTATGGATTTGATGAACAGGGCTGAGAGATGGAGAAGATTAGTACATTATTATGGGTTCTCAGTTTAACAAATGGGAGCACATGGGTGCTAAACTAAATGTTATAAGAAGGGAAGACTAACATGGAGAAACCCCCTTCAGATCTACAGAATCACAAAGGGAATCAGAGCAAAGAGTTCCTTTTGTCTTGAAATGAATATTTATTTGTTTATCCCAAGCTGATTCCATCTGACATATTGCGATCGGCAAGGATTAACAACCATACACAAATATGAAATACTAAATCAAAATCAAACGGACAGTCGTCCAGAGGACCACGTGCTACAGTCACAGATGTCTCACTAACACTTTCATTCAAATCTTAAATACAATTAATTAATTCATCTTTTAAAAATCAAATGGAAGGAGTTTACACCACAAAACGAATGGAAACTTTTTACTGGAACCTTTAGAATTTTAAAGTTTTTGGTAACCATCCCCAAAATTGCCTTTCATTTTTTAAAATTGAATGAAAACTCCATTTTTTTTTCTAAAAAGAAGCAGAAGGATTTTCCGGACGATTAGGTCCTGTGATTTGTGTATCCATGTCAATGGACAACCGACCAATTTAAATCCTGGGGGCTACACCTTATTCTTAACCATAAGATTACATACATTCATCCCATGGGAAAGATAAGTGGAGAGACTTGTGGGCTGGGTCGTGGGTCAAGTCTCATTTGACAAGAGAGCACACAAGGAAAGTAATAAAGGACTCGGTAAATACAACTTAATTCGGTCCGTGGATTCCATTTAGAATGGCAACTTTAAGTTTAAGCTAAACCTCAGAATCCGCCTTAATTCCCTCCAGGGTAGTTTCTACAATTGAGTCTAAAAGACAGGATAGACACAATTAAATATTCCAAGGGTTGATGTGGATTGGATTGAATTTGTATCCAGAGTGACTAAATGTTAATTTGGATGGTCTATGCTAACATGTTGAAGGTGGACTGGACTTTTTTTTGGATTATTGGAGGTACAATGAGGGACTTTTGCAAAAGGGACTTGAAGCTGGAAGGGAATAGTTGTTATTCATAAGTCCCTGGCCCCTTGCTCAATGGAGAATCCGATGATGAAGGGCTGATTTCTGAACATGACCACCACACCGCCCCTTTTCAATTTGCCGCCGATGACGACTGGATCATTGTTGAAGGAACTCTCATCAAGCTTCTCCCTCCTCATCGTCCCTCAGCTCATACGCTAAATTAGACCTGAATGGAGTAATACACTACTTAATTTACGTTACGGAACCAAAAGAAACTCCTCGTCCATGAAATGTAATTGTAATCGTCTCTACAATTATTCAGCTTTGGCAATCTAGACAATTGAAAGGGACTCCAACTGAAGCCTCACGTGTGCTCTAAAGTGTAATAAATATTATCATACTAAAAGCCTCTCCAGTCAATCAAAAAGTCTAGTGAAGCAGAACAAAGGTATAAATATTTGCACCAACTAACGCTAATTCTGCCTCAGGAGTCTCCGCCTCTATAGCCAATAACTTAAGAATATGTTATGACACAATTCATTGTTTTTCCCATTGTCCTTTACGTGAAAGATGAAAGTGGATTCCATTGAAATGAGTCAGAGAGAAAGTGACACTTTGAGGGTGTGAAGATTCCTCCCTCCCCTTCTTCATCTATTCTGAATTCATCAAAATAAACTTGGATTCAGTGCAAGGGATCCTCGTGCTACTCGTCGTTGGAATTTTCCAAAGTCCCTTTATGGAGTTTTTAAAAAGAAAATAATCCAGCACCAGCTACCCTTTCCATTAATTGAAACTCAAAAATTCATTGAGTCTTCAGTGATCCAAGAATTGAAGTTTCACCCCTTTCCATTCTGCCTTGATCCAGCACAAGCCCTCCATCTCTTGAATTAAGGAATAAGAGCCAAATTGACGACCATTCCTTCTAATACGTTTCCAAATCATCCGCATCCACTTCATTATGGGACAACAATGGGGCTCTGGAAGGATCAAAACTTCCCGTCTTAAAGGCTTTATCGGGGTTAAATATTATATTTACACATCTGTCACTTCCCTGGGTAGGGAGCATAGGGATCCAATTCCAGAAGACATGACACCACGACGACCAATGGGAGCGGCTTGTTGTTAGTGGAAGTTGACTTCCAGCACCGGCGCATACTGTGATGTTGGGAGTGGATTTATGAGGTCTGAGAGAGAGCATTTGAATAATAAGGGGAAATAATGTGGTTAAGCCGTGCCCAAATGATGAAGTGGGAGGCTTAAAATCTTTACGAACGGAATCAAATCAATTAGTTCAGGCTTTGCTAGAGATAGAAGGAAGGGAGGGAAACTCCTGCTGCTCCCATTTAATGTCTCCTGTCAAACAATGTTGCATTATTTGTCATGGGACTACAGTTTTGGAAGTGTGGAATACGAAGGCACCTTCGTATTACTTTCTCCCGGGTAAAGGAGGCAAAAGTCAATCCAAAGTCTCCCTTTATTCCCACAACTTTCCCAGAAAAGGATCCAATCCAATAAAACCATTAAGTTTAACGATGTTGACAGGAGAGTCAGTTGGAATCAATTGTTCCTCTTCCCACTAAACGACCACAAATGATGATACTTCCAGTGGATTCTCGTCAACAGGCCCCACAGAGGATCCAATGAATGCGATAGAATGGACAGAAGGAGTTGATGATCACTGGTCATCCTCTATTATTCACTTCTAATTTCAGGGGCTGAGCAGCTTACCATGGACACTTAATCCTCCATGATTTATGAAATTTTATTCCAATTACTCTTCCTGTCGCTTTCAAATGTTCCCTTTTCCCGTCTAAAATTTGCAATGCAGTGTTGTGTGAAGGATCTTCTTTTGTAATGGGTGCCAATAATTTAATAAAGCCAACTGAAGCTTAAACTAACAAAAGGTTCCATTTGACAAAATATACTGGAAGAAAAGAGAGCAAGTGGGAGAGCATTCTTGGAATTTCTAAGGCGACAGAATGTCGTTGACGGGGACAAAGGAGTTGTCCAAGTGACTTTTCCAGCTGCTCCTTGTCCATTGTCACCCGCAAGAAGACAATAATGAAGTGGATTTGATCATCGGCAGTTTGAGCATTGAAGGGGATGGATGTCTCGTAGCAATCCAACAAACGACCAAATCACTCTACCAGTTTAATCTTTTCTGCTGGGAAAGGAGGTGAAATTTAATAAAAGCCTATCACTCCAGAGTGAATAACGAGAGATAAAAATACAAGATCAAATTACACTGAAGGGGAGTGGAGAAAGTGATTCTGTTTCATTGAATAGGATGTCATCATAGTCACTTCAGTTTCTCTTATTGTGTAACTTTGTTCTCCAGAAATTTATCTCGTTAGGCTTTTTTTCCTTTCGAGCCCATTTGAAACCATTATCCTACTACTATCCAGAATATCCAGAATATCCATATCTCTTCAAATTCAGCTCTTTCTTTCTATACAAGAAAAAAGTCACTCAAACATTTCCATTTTCCACAGAGGAGAAATATTTTTGACATGTCAACTCCCTCTCTTCACCTTGATTCAATTTCACAATCCCAGCATCCAATCCAATCCATCCAACAGACAATTCAAAATCTGATTTCTAGGGAGTTGTGATAATTGAGTTTAAGGTAAAGACTTGTAGAAAAATATGGACAAGCCTACAAAGCTTCATTGAAAACTTATATTCAAGTCAAAGTTAAATTCCGAATAATGTAAAAGGAGTGAACAAGGGTTTCCTACTTTGGAACTTGTGCTCCTTGAAATTCTCATAAAGTTTGAATATACAGGAAAGCGGATTTAAAACAAAAGGGGAAAGTAGTGTGTCTTCCTTGCGGCTATTGACTAACTTTTACTTCCAAAATGACACTTTCAACATCCGATTGTCATTCTCCATGTCAATGTAATATAAATCAGAAGATCCCCACGACTACACTCCACGCTCCTCAACGACTCTTCCTACCCTCAGGACATTTGTGAGCGACGACTAACAAAATCCGAAACTCTGAAGAAAGGAAAGAGAAAACCGAGAGATTATTATATTGTCCTTGTCACTTTCTCGTCCGAACTTTGTCATTTGACTTGGGAGAAATATTACTTTCTAGAGTCGAATCCATACTAGAGACAAAGCTCTCATTTTATTAAGTTCTCTCCCTTTGTTCCATGGATTGACACAAACAAATATCCGACCTAGGAGCAACATTATTCAGTCAACGATAAACCCACCAAGCACTTTGCTTACTTTCCCCCATCCACACAACATATCACAATAACTTACAATACGAAATGGGAAAAATCTCATTTTAATTCAAGTTGTTTCACAATTTAAACTCCAAAACCCAATTTCCCACTTGATGAAGTTGATCTGATCGAATTGAATGTATAAGACCACTTGGCATTCTGTCCTGTTTTCAGTCTCCGATTTTTATTGATAATTCAAAAGGGTTTTCATTTGAGTGTCGAACATGGTTTCAAGGGCCATTCTTCCATGACTCTGTTTTCATCACAGAAGCCCTTCAGATCCACGGGCAGTCAGTGGTTAATTCAATTAAAACAACTGGGATAAAATGTACTTTAGTTTGAGAAATGGCAGGTGCACAAGCACAAATGCTTTCCAATGGTCCCACCATTTTCTGCTTAGCTTTCTTTCCCACCAGGCGGATTGGGGCGACATCCAAAGGCACAAAATCAAGTCCACTTCCAACTGGAACTGGTTTACAAATAAAATCCTAAAATTACCCCAGAAAACCGAATGCAGGAATGAAATATCAACTAGAAACGTAGTAAAACTGACTGAAATTTTAACAGTTTTATTATCAACGCTTAATAACTTATTTTTCCCCATATTGCAACTGAATCCTCTCGCTAGTTCTTTTTCTTGAAAAAAGAATGGAGAGGAATGTGACCAAGTGTTAAAGAATGTTGCATAAATTAACACCACGAACAGAAAGCCTTAGTTTATATTGTAATATAATCTACTGGGCTTTCCTTATTGGAATTATTCCTAACAAAAAATATCCATTTAGTCTCTCATCTTCTTATGCTAATATTCAAGTTATGCAGAAATGAAATTGTGACAAGCTCCCTCATAGCATAGCTTTTGAATTTAGAAATGCTGAGAATTCCCAGGAAGATTCAACCTGGGAAGCACCATTGGGCGAAGGTGGTTCTTCCCTTCACGCATGCTCACACTCCTCCGCGCCCTCCGAATGTTTTCATCTTCCACGATTGGGGCACTGAACAGTTTCATTCTTGTTTCCAATATCTCGTTATTTCGCTCCAAATTTTTTTGCCTTGCAATGCGTAACTCCTTGTCCATTTCGATCCTTGATTTCTCAAGTGATCGCAGTCTCTGTTCGGCGTCTGCAAAACGACACTTGCATAAACATAAGAATAAAAGTTCCATATGAAGCTCCTCACCAGTTAATTATTAGCCACCACCACATAATTATTCCAAGTAAAATTCTTAAAAGTTCTTGCCTTCCAACAGACGTTCCATTTCAGTTTGTCTCCTTTCAAACGTTCGCGTCTTTTTCCTCTCGACGTCCAGGAGTTTCCTTTGCTCCTCTTGCAAGCGCTCCAATTCCTCCCTCTTCTCCCATTCCTCGTTCAGAATTCTTGCTTGGAGCATGCGCACAAGCTCCTCGTCTTTCTTTGCTTGAATCTCTTCCGCTAAAAGTATTTCGAGTGAGCGTCGTGTCTGATCTAGCTGGAGCTTCTGTGCTTCCTCTTCTGCCTTTTGAGTGGCAAGCTCTTTAGCATAGTCTTCAGCAGCTTGTCGTGCCTGTAGTATGTAACATTGCCACAATAGAGTACAAAGGAATCTTAAGGTTTAGTATAATTGAATTACGACAAAGTTAGTCTGCTAATATTGGTGAGTGTAGAACCTAAAGGAGAAATCTAAGCATTAAGTAAGTGTAAATTATCCTTGTGAGCACAAGACTACCAATTACTATGATTATTAAATCTCTTGCTTATTAGTTCGACCAAAGTCAGTCGAGAAGCCGAGGATTTTAGTAAGCCCGAGTTCAGGATATTCAGGGAATTCTACCATTTTCTCAGCCATGAGTAGTTCATGTGTTCTGTCAAGCTCCAGTTGACGCTTGATTTTCTGACGGTGCCATTCGAGTCGTCGTTTGCTTTTCAAGTGCCTACCGTAGGATTCTTGGCAGTGGATTCGAGATATGGCCAGTTTAAACGCTGAAAACCACTGGGTTCCATATCTGGAAATCAACAAAACCTGATTATATTCTGTTGTGGATTAACTTTGGACCTTAATTGAAACCTTTTGTCCAAAGTTGCAAATCTCAGAACACGTTCTGGTGTGATGAGGTTAAAAATGTACAACTTTGACTTTGGTTTTGGCTTCCCTTCTTCAACTCTCGTTTGAGCATCGAATCTGATGATTTTTGGTGTTTTTGGATTTTTGTAGTAAAGCAGTCCAGATGGACGAAGTGTGAACAGTCTTTCAACGTATTTGGGTAAATACTCTCCATGCTTGAGGAGGGACCCCTGCAGTTAACAAAGGAAATTAGAGCTCATAAATAAAATAAAAATGGTTGCTCGATGGAATTACTTTCTTGATAATATCATCTACAAACTCGTCGTAAATCTCTTGAATGGCTTCAATCACTTCGTGCTTTTGGAACTCTTTGAGAAACTTGACCTCAATCACGGATAAAAATGTCTGGAAGTCGAAAATAGCATTGGAGAAAAGACACTGAAAAAAAAGAGATTGGAGAGATTAATAAACACTAATCAAGAGACAACCGGACGAGTAAGCCTCTTTACTTGTCGTCCTTCACTTTTAATTTATCAGCTTTGTTAGATCATCATTATAACGAACTTGAACAATAGTTGAAGCTCGTTAAGCCAAAATCAAAACTCGTCCTTGGAGAGTTGAAACTGGACAAGAATTTAAAATGGAAAAAAAGGTTTTACCTCAAATTCATCTTTGACGTCTTCCTCCTTGGTGACGCCGCTCAGGATCTTATGGAAAACCAAATCAGCCTCTTCTGGAGATATCACGACCTAACGACCAGTTCCTCATTGCGCAGGCGTACAAGACTAAGTTACATTTGACACAAAGTACCTGGGCGTTTCCTTCGTCATCTCTCACTAAATCAGCAAGGAGACAGAAAATGCGGAACAACTTGAAGGCAGTGTCCTTGTCCAGTGGAGAGTTTCGTCGATTCCAGTCCAGCTTTGACCTGGTCAGGGTCCAGCAGACTTCGTCAATGTACTTTTCAATCAGAGCCAAATCAGTGCGACTATGGACGTCACAGACGCATGAAAAAACTTCATGTGAAAGGTAGTATTCAAACTCTGAAAAATTCAATCCAGTCGAACTTCTGAAATCATCTAGGCCATTTTCGACACCGAATGAATCCAAAACGGTCCCAATGCTTGCAATGAAGACCTGCAAATCATCACAGTAAGTCATTTAAAGTTTGCAGTGCAAGCACTTCGTGAGCACGTTCAAACCCGGAAATTGTCACGCTCACGCTCTGTTCCGCAAATTGTAATGCCTTTGCCAAGCTCAAAAATGAATTTTTGTCCTGCAATGATCTGTCATTGTCAATTATGAAGAGGAGTTTGTGCAACTGTAAGGTTTAATAATGTTGGTATCTAGGTGGTGTAGTTTAGTGCAAATTGAATTTATTTGTACAATCAGGGACTATTTATACATATAAGGTAATCATTATTAATTATGGGCTTCAGACAGCGTCATTATGGAAAGACGCGGCGCCAGAATTGCCCCAAGGTAAACAAAGTGGAAAACGACCATTTGGCTGAGGAATTTAACACCTAAGTGGTTGATTGTTTAGGGAAAGCACTTTACATATGCAGAGGAATGGAGTTACATTTTCAACCAAACCGGGTCTGCCTCCTACGCAAGCATGAATGGGAACAGTAGTAACGCAAATAAATTATAACTTCCAAATCTAACGGGATTTTAATTATTCGCTAAGCAAATGGCTTCGACAAGAAGACTGAATAGGACAATTACCTTCAGTCTGGATTTCGGTGCTGTGAACCCAGAGTCGTAGTCCGTGAGGGCAGTGAATCCATGCCAAATGGAGTTCTTGCTAAATTCAAACAATGGACTGGCCATTGTCTAGCACTATGGAAAGTGTCCCGTTGTCCTCACATATCACTTGCGGATTTAGTTTTTACAATCTGACAGTGTCTGGGATCAGTGAGCGTGTGAACTCACAGCCATGGTCTCCTTCTGCACACTGGGAACAGACACTACAAGAGAAAAACGCAATGGGATTTTTTGGCATTGTGGTGAATGGAAGTTATTATTGTTGTTCTGCCTACTTAACCCTCTTCAGTTGGCAAAATGTGGGGATGGAAAATGGAAATGCAAAACACTTGCTGGTTGGAATGAGCAGCAGCGAATAATTGGAATGACCTTCCTTCCCAATTCAGTTCCATCTCATCTCCATCCTTCTGTACACAAGGTGAGTTCAGATCAGAAAACGATTAATGCCGACAAAAGGTACCACATGCTTTGGATTTAGATAATGATTGACCTCCGTACAGAAATGGAGAGTGATGCTCCGAAAGCCAAAAGAGCAGGAGAAAGTTGCTCCAAATTAACATCCACTTTCACCAATTGGCAGCCCATGTACTTTTATTATTTTATTTTTGCAACCAATGAAAAGACAAGAAATTTGATAAGCAAAGTTGTGATTTGTGAAATTGTGAGAGGATTAGGAGAAGATGTTTTTAATCCGACTAAGTTGTCTAACCCTTGAATTATCCTAATTCTAAGCCTGGAGCATGAAAATAACATAAGTAGTGACAATGCTGAAAACATAGAGAATTGTGCCACGAGAGAAAATAAAAAATCCACCGGCAGAAAATGCGACTGGATTTGACTGACTTCCGAGGAGGTGGACTTGGACTAGTTGAAGGTCCGATGACTTTGGTTTCTTGACTTTCATTAAATTGCTTGTTATCTCAGAGTCAAACCAGCGAGTGGATTCGTGCACATTCCCAAGACTGATGAGAACGATCATGAGGCGGATGAGGTAAATGAGCCCTTGCCCAGCAAAAAAACCGATACGATCAGACGTATTGGAAAAAAAGTCCATTTCCCCTATGTCGTAGATCGTACTCGTCAGAGGCAGAGCTACAGTGCCGTTTGTCGCCACTTCCGGGTAGAGTGAAGTAGATTTAGACGAGATCCCCAGGCTCTTGATTTGAAGAAAAAAGAGAAGACAAACATGGATGACGAGCCAAGCAATATCCAGTGCGAGGATAGGTCCAAAGATGCAGTTGATGAGACGCTGCTTCTGGGAGATGTAAGAGTAGCGCTGAATCGCAATCATAATTGGCTCAGTAGGGTTTGGTTCGTCTTTGTCTTCAAGCAATGGCGCCGTTGGATAGTAAGGAATTCCATAGCCTCCCTTGACGTCTTTCTCCGCTCCCATCTGGATGATGACATTGTTGATGTTGTTCTTGTAATTCCCATCCCCTGGAGAAAGGTTGTTGCTTGGGTTTGTCTGGTCTACTACGTCTTTCATCTGCTTCTGGATCTTCCCGATGTTGTTCACAATGGAACAAGAGATGGCGGCGCAGAGGACTTCGACCAGAGCGCAGGCGGACTGGGTGATGATGACCAGGTAGAATTGGTAGAAGCAGTTGATTGCAACGAGAGCAGGTGGTGGGACCGGCACGTAGTACAAGAAGTATATTTCAGATGTTGGATGCTTCAGCGTATCAAAGGCTACAAACATTGCTTGGCAAACGGCAAGCAACATGTAGAACGCGTAGAATCTCCAAGCGAGTTGGACGACACGCGGGCAATTTGTGATTCCTTTCATGCAGACCGTGGCCCTGAACTCTAGACACTTGAGAAAGAAGTGGGTAAACTGATCCCTCTTCTGAAGCGTCACGCCAAGAATCAAAAGCGAAATGCCCGGAGCCGTCATAGCAGCAAATAGAAATCCCAGTTTGACCATGCTCTGACCTTTGACAAGTGCCCGTGAGAATTGGACAGAAGTGAAAGCCAATTGACAAAGGAGGATGAGAATGGTCACCAAGGTTTTAAAAAACTTTAAGGATTTCTTTCGAAAAACCAAGATTTCCCCGTCGATTTCATGAGGACAGACGCCCAGGAATTGGTTGACTAAGATTACTGGTCTGATTACAGCAAGCAGTGATGGCTGCTTTGCACTGCATGGCAAATTCAAATTGAATTTTCCCATCTTGACACCAGTTGAAAAGGAACCAACCAAGGCGACAACTTGGAGAAGACTGACGCTCATCCGAATCGGTGAATCAGGAGAGATTGGGGTCTAGCGTGGACGCAATTAACCACCTGGGTATTCTAATTCGGATTTCAACGCAAACGCCAAATGGTCAGTAAAATATTTCGCAATTTCCTTTAATTTCTCCCAAACATGGTTTGCTAATAGCCAATTTATTTGTCATCATGGAATTGAAACATGATGTTTGGAAATAGCTTGTCGTCAACGTTCTCCTTTCGAACTTTGTCCTTGGATGACCTTTACATAAATTATCTGCGCACTGTCCGCCGATCAATAGAAATAAATTGAAAATGCTCATTTTGAAATCAACAGGGAGGAGAAAGCAATCAGCATAATTCTCCAGCTCTCCAGTTCCTGTCCCAGGTGTGATGATGACGAAACCCGGGAGTGACTCCACCCCTAGAGCATACGCCGCTTATCACAAAAGCTTGTTTCCTCGTGCCATTCTTAATTTCTCCTTTTTATGTGTAGGCAATTACTTAATCGAACCAATTCTAAATAAAATAATCTCTCCTTTATATCCAGTGAAGACTAAAGATCCATTTGTTGACGACTCACGCAGGTCGCGTTTACTTTAGGAAAATTCTAATTTCCCCAAAGTGCCATTTTGCGTCCAGGAAAAGAACAAAAGGTTCATTTCCTCCCTTAATTTCCCATGTAGGAATAATTTGATTGTGAATGAATGAAAAGAAAAACCCATTGGCCCCCTGGGCCTTTCATAATGAACTCAAATAACAATTAAATTAAACAAAATTCGCTCGCAATTCCTTTCATGACAAATATCCAATTTATTCTGATCACTATTCTTTTGTTTACTAATTCCCAATACAGGTTTTTGATGTCATCTACATTTCTATGCCTGCAGCAAGAAAACGAGATAAGTGGTGACAATGCTCGTAACGTATAAGATGGTTGCCCGTGAAAAGATGAAGAAGCCACCAGCACTGAATGCGACTGGATTCAGTTGGTACGAGACCAATTGAATGTTGATCAATTGCAAATCCTGGGAACGCGGACTATCAACGCGTAGCAACGAGCCAGTGATGCACCCTTCGAAGCACTTTGAAGCATGGTAGACTTTGCCGATGCTGATGAGAACAATCGTCAGCCGAATAGAGCAAGTGACGCAGTTCCAAATTATCATGGCCATTTTAAGCGGGAGGTCACGAAAGTTGGCGGCAGGAACGTGACCTCTGGGATTAATAAGTCGGATTTCAAGAAAAAGCAAGAGACAAACGCTTGTTACCAACCAAGCTGTGTTCAATGCTAAAATTGTGCCAAAAATACTGTTGACAGCTCCTTGTTTCTCGGCGATGAGGCCAAAACGTTCCATGGCTTTGGTAATATGTGTCGTTCCGCCTCGCTTCCTCTGCCGTCTGTCCAGTTCTTCGTAAATGGCGACCTGGAACTTTTCATTGTCCTTCTTGTCGGTGTTTGTATTTGTGTTTGAAGCTTGCAAGTTCTCTCGGACTTCTTGCATGAGAACTTCTCGAATGGCAGTAATAGATGAGAAAATACTGCGAGCTAGAGAAGGGCAGAGGACTTCGACAAATGACAAGGCAGCTGACGATATCAGTGAGACGTAGGTTGTAAAAAGACTCCAAGCCAAGGTTTGCTTGATTGTTGGATTTTCAATTCGGTACAGCGGTGACACGGGCTTGTTGGGTCTAAGAAAGAACTCACACCCAAACAAGACTGCTGTGACAATTGCAAGCACGATATAAAACTTGTAGATCCGTCGAGAGTAGTTGACGGTGTTGTCGCAATCCACAAATCCACGTAACTTCTCCTTCATTCCGTTTGACTTTTCAAAAAAGAAAGCAAAGTCGTCTCGTTTGACGAGGCAGAGGACAAGGATGAAGATCCTAGACGAAATACGAAATCTATAAGTTATCATTTCTTTTCCAAAACGTAATGGACATGGACTCACGGAATACTGACAATAGCCATCCAAAACCAAATTTGGACCAGAATGACGATGCCGTCTGCATCATAGAGGCAGTTGACGAATTGGTAGCTGAGAAACGCAAGGTAGACGCAAAGTATCGTCAGATTTGCCAATGTCTTGAAAAAACACCAAGAGTTCCAACGGAAAATAAGATTTGTTCCAGATATTTCATGCGGAAAGACGCCGAGGAATTGATTGACGTAAATGACTTGCTCCATCAGAGTCAGAACTGTGTTTTCTCCCATCTTGAATCTGGAGATGCGCTACCATCCGTTCCCAGCGTGCAACTGGAACTCAATTTCCTTCTCTGCGATGCCTCGTCTGACACACCAGAACCCATCCCAGCTCGATCAATAATTTAGACAATGCGCTGATTAGCTGCCCTTTACACGACGTTCGTTGCTGTGAATTTATTACGCAATTTGGCTAATGACACAATGGGCATGTAGCTCGGCCCTTTCAATTAATTTCTGGATTAATAGTCATCCTTTAGTAAGAGGATGACAAATTATTGATGTAATAGGTTCCCCTGGCCCTGTAAATAGCAATAAATGTACTAAGTTGTGTTTCTCAGATGGCGCCACTTACGATGTGGGTGTTGATTCCCCAAACCCAATGTCACTCGTGAATCCAAAGATGCTACAAAGTCCACTTGGAATCCAATTAATATTACAATTCGTCACCGTAAGTCTCGGCTGAAGGATTGACTTGGCAAAAAAGCTCACAGCTAAATTGTGACTGCAGAATACTGTTAAATGAAATGAAGTAATGAAGTTAAAAGGGAATGAAACGGACGTAATTCTTCTTTAGACACAAACTTACTATTCTTCAAGTCGGATAAACATTCTGGTTGAATTTGAATGAGGAAGTCTCCATTGATGTAAGTGTCAACGTGCCCTAAGGCTCCGACGTAACCAGCGAAGCCTTGGTTGGTATGCAATACATCGACGAATATCGCATCAGAAACGTCCAGCCTCTTGTTCTTCGGGTACAATTGGATTATAGGGCCAGCTGGAGAGTAATTATTCTATAACTGATTAATGTATTTATTAATGTTCCAACCTGGATCTGTTCCTGTGATTCGTCCAATTCTTTTCCCAGTATTAATTCTGAAATATTCCCCTCCTATGCCCATAACATGAGCTCCAAGGCTTTGCCCAATAAGATGGACAGTCTCTGGACCGGCAAGGAGATAATTGTTGTTGTGCAAAATCGTAAGGAATTGACCAATACGTTTTCCCACGATGTCAATATTGGAGCTTACTGAATAGGATGTTCAATAATGTCAAAATGTAGAGTGGAATTATGAAATATTTACAAAACCTTGAATGTAGACTGGTGCTGCAGCCAACGTCTGAACTACAGGGATGGTTGGTAACCTTGCTGTATTTCCAGAAAGACTTCCCCAGTCAACCACAACTACGTTAGCTCTGTCATTAGCTCCAGTGGATAAGTAGGCTACAAAATATTAACCTTTACACATGCATAAGACAAGGGCTTATGTTTCACCGTTTTTAATGGCTTGGTCGCTTGTTCTATTTTGAAAAAACCCACTGCTATACCTAACAAATTTAACAGTGAAAGTAGGTAAAAGGTCAAGTGGCATTGCATGATATACATACATGATTAGCCTTTTGCTTGGGTTGTAGCGAGTGTTTGGAATAGATGAAGGATTGTTGTAGCCAAGTAAATCGGCGTCAGATGGATCTCTGTAAAAGTTAGCTTTAATTATTTATGTTAACATAATTAAAGTATAAATATTAATACTTTTGAGCTTACCCTGGATTTGGATAGAGGTAGAATGAAACGTCGTCTGGATTGTGTGAAACCTGATCCAGAGAAAGGCAGAAGCCTTGCGCAATCCAAAGCAGCAGCAAGGCCTTGGCCATTTTAGATCTGAACCTTGTAGCCCTTATGCAGAAAGTATTACACGTCCTGTTCCCGTTGTATTTATATTTATATTCGTAATTTCAGGAATTTGAGATAAGAGGGATGTTGTTTGGATTGGATTAATATTGACACATCGGAACTAATAAGCAGATTCAGACTATTCGGAACGGAAGTTTCATTTTGTCACTTGAGATTCAATACAATCATCAACATTTGGAATTCCCCTGAGCTTATGATTAAAGTTACCTGATTGGACCTTCTCCAAACCAAGTCTAAATAAATCTCTAATAAAATTTTAAATACAAAACAATAATCACAATAACCTCCACAAGAAACACTTTGACTAACAAAGATTTTATTTTATCTCCTTTCCTGACTAATAAGTTAACTCAATACAATGATTGATACAGAACAGAATGTTAGATTTTAACAGTTGTGAAATTTCTAGGCAGTGTTAAAGACTACAGCCTTGAAAGCAGACTGGTTCATTGTGAAGGGCAATCCGAACTTATCTTAGCATTTGTTTAAACTACACGACGTTTTGGGACTAATGCAAAACATCATCTTCAAATAATGAGAGCTCCTCCACTGTTCCCAATTCATCTTTGTTTACGAAATTAATGAAGGCATCAAGACTCTTCAACCTCTAATGAAAATATTTATTCATGAAGAACCTCTCACTATTATTTCGCTCTGTCCATCGGTAAGGAACCACTGGACAAAATTATTTGAAAATACAAGACTAATTGTAATTCAAATAAAATCGAATCATATTCAAAATGTCTGGAAAACTCAACGAAAGTTGGTCAACCATTGGACCTTTGAATTGAAAGGAAAAGAAGACGAGTTTAATAGGCTGCAGACGGCATTTGCAAAGTCCTGCCAACCGGTAGTAGTCAAGGTCGGCATATTTACGTATATGAACATGCACTCGGTAACCTTCTATGGATCCTTTGTTATTGATAGTACCATCTCTGCTCTGGTCGTGATAGAATTCCGACTGAATATAAAATAATGCACGATGATAACGATAGCTTGGGCAGATTCGGTGTTGTGGGTTGTGTCGTTTGTCCATTTACTATGCATAAGCAAATAACGAATTTAAATTCTGAGTTTAATTTTGTTGGCTTTTTATTTGAATTAGAATGAATGTCCGAATGAATGTATAATTAGAATGTTCAATCCAGATTAGCCTTTCTTTTTGTTGTTAGCTGGAACTTACTCAGCCTTGGGCTTGCAAGAGTGCTTCAATGATGAGAGGACACACTTGGCAAGGGGAATGTAGGACTTGCAGTTGTCTTCGGTGGAGAGGGTCTCGTTCAACTTGCTGTTGCAGTCGGTGATTCCCTTGACGACATCTTCACGAGCGACCTCTGGGAAGGATCCCTCAACGAATTTCTCAACAGCATCCATGTCCAAAGATCCTTTCCCAACCAAGTTCAATTTCTCGAACTTGCAGGCGGCGAAGCACTGCATAATTAGAAGGAATCAATTAGTAAATCAATTAGAGCAGTGAAAAACGTTTGTGACTCACGGCATCGAGTTTGGGCAGCTTGTGGTGAGAGTGGCGCTGGTGGTGATGTCCATGGTGGTGTCCTAAAACATTCACACATTCAGCATTAGAGATTCACTTGAGAAATATTGAGATGTTTGCCTTCAGTGGATGTGGCGTGGCTTGAGTGGCGCTCTTTGAGCTCAGCCCAGCACTCCTTCTGAACGGTCTTCTGGTCTTCAGTGATGGTCAGGTCATGACCCTGGCATTGGAAGTGGTGGGATTTTCCGCCATAGTGATGGCCTAAATATATGCACAGATTTATGATGTAAATAGGATAATGATTACGAGTTAATGAACCGTACCATGATGTCCGTGGTGTCCATGATGTCCATGGTGTCCTGCAATGTTTACATATATTGTATTTGAATTATTCCAAAGTGGGTTCCATGTCTTACCGTGGTGGTGTTCTGGAAGTAGGTGGGTTGATGAATTGTATGAATTAATATGCAGCGAACTCTAGTAATTCAATGTAATTAGCGTCTTACCGTGGTGGTGTCCTGAAATAAAACATAAATTGTATACCCTGTAACGAATTGGATTTTAAAATTCATACCGTGGTGATGTCCATGATGATGTCCATGGTGGTGGTGCCCTAAAAGTAGAAATAGAAAGATAGAAACATATAATAAGGCTTAAACTTAGAAGCCCAAAACCTTTCGTTTTCGTTAGAAGAGCAGTAATTTAAAAAATTTATATTGAACCCCAAAAATGGGGAAAAAAATGTAAAATGGCTTGATTGACAACTTAATTGGTAGGCTTATTTTTGTTAAAAAGAATTTAAAAAAACTCTTCTGGATTAGTATAATGTGAGGTTCATACCGTGGTGGTGGTGTCCATGATGGTGTCCTAAAACATTCACAAATTCAACATTTTAGATTTAATTGAGAAAGACCATATTCCTGGGTCAGTTTGTCGGATTTTTATTAAATCAAAATATTTTCTTTGAATTTGTATGAGATTTGCACGCCACTCGTTAGAAAAACTTTATGGAATTTTTATAAAAGAAAAAAAAGTTAAATTGTACCAGTTCTTCCTATTAGCAAAGTGGTTTAGGGTTAGAGGAAAATTTTAAAAAGTCAAAAGGAATTTGAAATACGTCGAGTGCGATAATTATTTTTTTTAACTCTTTGCATCTCTTGATTTCGATTGCCAGCCGACAAACGTTTACCAATTTCAAACTTACCCTCTTCGCCCTCTGATTCGTGATGAATGTAGTGGTGGTGAATATGCTCGTGCCTCTGAACCCCTTCATGGCTATGTTCTTCTCCGTCGTGCTCCCTCACTTCTTCTTCCTCATGGTGGTGAGAGTGGCTACCGAAATATTTTCCGGACTATTTGGAAAGAATTCAAACGAATGAATTGCTTTTAGAAAAGGATTCGTTAAAGCAAACTTACAACGCAGCAGGCAAGCGTGAGTGTGACAGTGAACAAAACCAAGATTTTGGTGTTCATGTTGAACAGATTTTGATGACTGGAGAGTTACTAGAAAAGGCAGATTCCAGACTGTGGAACTGAATGACCGAGTTGGACCACTGCGACATCAATTTATCCAAACACTTGATTCCGGTTTTAGTTTGGTTGAAATTTTAATCACTTCCGTTTTGCCTTTGTGATACACGCGCAAGATACGTAAGTTATGAGAACATAATTGGAGCTGAAGCGGAAATCAAGGACAAATATCTGAAAAACATTTTGGACTTGGGGGAGTCTCTTTTACTCTCACGTCAGAACATTCCTCCATCACGCTAACATTACGCGGAACAAACGAAATGGAGGCGTTGAAATTCTTGGCTTTACAATTATAAATAAATTAATTTAAAATTAGAATTAGAACCTCACAAACAACATTCAATCATGGCCTGGTTATTTTTGCAGAGTCGATAATTCCTTCTCTTCTCCGCATACCCGGATGCACATTTGAACGTTTTTTCCTTTGTCTTCATGCAACCAGTCCAGTAGCACATTGTGTCAGGGTTCAGAGATCGCACTGCTGCTGTGTCTGGGCAAAGGATACAAATATTTTAAATTGAATTGTTATAAATCTGAATCTACCTTGGACAGGTGATGGTGGATATACATAAACTGAATTGCCAATTCGTCTACAGGATGAAAGTAAACACATTCCAAGAATGACCAAAAGTATGCAGAAGATTTTCATTTTGGAAGGAAGAGCAGAAGGATGTAGTTAGGATGAAGTTAAAGTGAAACTGGCATTTAAGATTGAAAGTAGCCGAGTTCCATTCCTTCGGAAATGTGTGTCAGCAGCATTTATTTGTGTACAAGTCCCACCTCACGTTTTTATGACTTGCGTGTAATTTGCAGAAATGAGGAATCCTTGAATGCATTTAATATGAAAAGGAAACTGGTTTCTTTTTCACTCGACAATTTGTCTCATTAAATCTACGACCATGTTAACAGGATAACACGACAAGGTTAATGTTTCAACTGCTTCAAGTTTTTTATAGTAAAGAAAGTAACAGGGGGAAACTAAAGACACCTCCTCACCACACGTTCCGCCACAACTCAAATACAATGGGAAACTGACGTCCATTTCCCGGGCTAAGGTTTATAAAACTTAATGAGGTAAATAGGCCATTAAAAGGTTAAGGTCATTAATAAGAAATTACAACTTAAAGGAGTTTATTGAGTGTCATTTCATTAAAGAATGCTGGTCGCAATATCTCAATTACATCCGTTGTCCCATAGTTATTCACAACCCATGTCCTGGACATTTCCACCCACTCTGCAGCTTTTATGAGGTCACCAATACGTAGATAGCACGTGGCAATTGTAAAGGCACAACTGACACAGAGGAGGGACAACTGGCAGCAGAGTGACGACAGCTTAAACGCTCGTATAAAATTAATTGCAGCTTTCTCGTACAGTTGTTTCTCGTAGTAACGAAAACCAAGGTGGATGAGCGGCTGAATTAGAAATACGTTCAGATCCTGTTTCTCAAAACGCATCAAATCCAATTCCTCCACGGTGTCTTGAATATCCTCCAACTCCCAGTCATCAGCATCCGTAAAATCCTCGAGGACAATGTCTCGTCTTCTGCGCATGCTCTGTCCCTCTGAGCGTTCTAAAGTACAGAGGGCACATGCGCACTGGAACTCGTGCTTGAGAAACAAATTGCGTCGGAAGGCGTAGCTCTCATTGGGATCTACGTAGCTTATGAGTATCTCTTCGCCCTTTTTGATTTTCCTCATGGCTCTGACAAACATAAAGTTTTTGAAGATAGTCCAACGTGCGTTTGCGCAAATGCAGTCGTGGTTTAGAAAGGATGGGAGATACCAGAGTCCAAAGCACTTTTCACTCGTGTAGCCAAGAACACTGCCTTGGAATGCATTGAAGGAACAGACTCGCTCTATCCGTTCAATGTCAATCAAATTGGGCCCGACAGGAGCGTCCAAGTAGCCCAATTGAGGTCCTGCATAGAGGTCATAAATTACAAGGGCCATCTTGGGATCCTTTCGAATTAATTCTGCAACTTCCTCACGGAGTGATGACAACTTTTTTACTTCTCTCCACAGACTAGAAGACAAGGCAGGATCGGGGAAGACGATGGCGAGAGCCTTGGTAGCCATGAGCAACTCCCCTGGAGAAATGTCTTTAGTCGCAATGACCCCACGACCTCTGCCTTTCAGCGTTCTTACGGAGACGGAACCAACGTGCTCTGGAAAATCATCGTCGTATAGATTCTCAGAATCCACTGGCCTCAGCAGGAGCTTCATATTGTAATTATCACATTTTGCAGATTTCTTTGGTGTAATGTAATGCCGGAAACCTTCATCCACTACGCTTCCCTGCGATAATAAAAATGAACATAAGAGTAAATAGCCTAAGTAAATTCTTTTACTTTACTTTTCTTTTCTCAACAAGTTGAAAACCGTAAGGTCTTGAGTACAAGTATTGTTGGTCAGCCATTTTTAGCTTCGATAGTCAAAAAGGAATTAACAACACCACACACCACTTATGCTCTCCTGACTTTGGACTGAATCCTAATCGTCTTTTACTCTTTTGGCATAATGCCAAAACTCTGAAACTATTTTTACCCGAAAGAAAGCCAAAAGAATTCCACTTCCGTCTAAATATCCGAAACGTCAGTCAGAAATCAAATAAAAGGATATTTACAAATAAGCAGGTTACAGTATCTGATTGGTCTATTTAGTTACTATTATCCTGCATATGTGTATAATCTAACCCAGTGTTCATGAAATGGATTCCACTGAGTGTCATATGTCCTTGAAATTGGGTTTTTTTGGCAATATTGCAATTTAATATTGATTACGCTGATAAGATACACAATTGTGTTGAATGTTGAACATGTTGAAATACAAACATTTTTCTGCAATAAAAAGCCATTAATGCGCAATTAAGGTGCAAAAGTATCGAAGAACGATCTGTGGATCCAATCGTTTTTCATGATTCCAGAAACCTTACGTTTCGCACAATCTTGTCCAAAGTAAATCATTCGAATTTATTTAAAACCGTTTTACTTTGAACAATGTTTGGACATGTGCTGCTTGTATTTATCCTCGTCAGCACTGCCCTTGTTAGTGCGGATGCCAACTTCGTGATTAACAAAGGTAAAACAGAAGAGTTCATTAAGTAAAAATTTCATTAAAACCGTGTCTGACAGATACAGAAGATTTATTTGAGAAGCTATTGACACACCAGGAAGTAAATGTTGGTGTTCGAGTGAACAATGCAAACCATATTGGTTCCCGTTTAGTAGGTGTGAAGACCAAATTGATCAGAATAATGAAATCCATCAAGCCAACTGAAGTTTTCTCTAGCATGAACAAGGAACACATGAAGGCTGTTCTCGAAATGAAAGATTCACTTTTAGGTTTGTTTGATTTGTAAATCCATGGAATAAGTGCGTGATTTTGTATTATTAAACTAGCACAACGTTCGGTTGAAGACTTCCTAACATTAGCAGCAGATGTACGAGATGATGAAGGGATTAACAGGAAAGCATGGCTTCATGCAATATTCCTTGCAAGAATAGAATCACCGGAACTCAGAAAACTCAAGATTTTGGTGTCCCTGCCCGAACTTGTTCCAGACATTATGTTTCCCTCAATTGCCTTGGATCGTGCAATTGATCAAGCCCTGTTCAATCCCAATGTAATTGATTAACAGTTGTCCAGTTCACTTTCCAAACTGTTTCAAAATCATTTTCGTAGGGTGAATGCGTAGTGTCGGATGAAACCATGGGAGAGGACAATGGTATCGAGAACACGTTGTGGTACTTTCGAGAGGATGTATTTGCAAATTCCCATCACTTCTTTTGGCATTCATATTATGACTATGGAGATCCACCAGTGGATCGCAGGGGAGAGGTTTTCTACTATATGCACCGGGAGTTCATGGCAAGGTAACTGGACAAAATACAATACGATTTTATATTAATTTCTTCATAAACAAACGCTATTCCTATCTAAAAAAAATACGTAAAGTCCTTAATGGTAGTTTGACGTAGTTTTTTTATTATCATATAAATTATGTTCATATTTAATCTGTACAAGAGTGTAACAAAGTTGATATTAATACGAATTTTAAGGTATAAGGTCGAGCGTCTTACAAACGGGCTTCCCAAGTTAAAGTCGCTAGCACTTTACAATGGGTCACCGATGGTTGGATACAACTCGCATTTGACAGAAGCAAATTCTCGCAACTACACCGCTAGAACTCCCGGGAGGCCACTCGTGGTAAAGTATTTGTAACCATAAATGGTTCTCAGCCGCCATTAGCAGGTTTCTTCTTAGGATACAAGCTATACGGTCGACCAACAAGTTAAATATCGAGATGCCGTTCATGAGGCCATTGCATCCGAGTTCCTAATACATGTGAGAATTTAAGGAAAATTCATCATTAAGTTACAGATGAATGAATTATATTTTGTTTAGAAAAATGGAACAAAGATACCGCTACTAGATATGAATGGGATTGCGTTGCTAGGAAACGTAGTTCAAGCATCACAATCAATTAATAATGATTTGTATGGAGGATATCACAACGGGATACATGAGATGATCGCTTTAGCAATGGACCCAAAAAGGGAATTATTTTTGGTTATAACAAGACACATAATGCCGATATCATACTGATTTTAATTTTATTTTTGACAAATAGGCGAGAGGTGTAATGGGGAATCCAGCCACATCGTTTCGAGATCCCGTGTTCTATGAATTCCATCAAACTGTGGATGAAACATTCCAATTACACAAGGATCGATTTCAGCCGTATTCACCTGAGAATGTAAGAACGACTCAAGCTTATAGCATTTCAAAAACGATGCTCCACGCAAGCCCAACTCACATGAGACTTCTTCTAATGTGGTTGGGTTCCAAACATTAGTGGAGTACAAGTTTGGTGAAGTGTATGAGGTCATGAGGGAGTTTTTGAAGTTTTTGAAGTTTTTGAAGGTGTATCTTGACGGAGCCTATTCAACACATTTGTTTTCTAATTTCCAGTCTGAATTTCCATTGAAATGGGACGCTGTCAAAATAATTGAAACTGAAGTTGTTCATAAGAATAGTTTAGCACCGGTGAATGAACTTCGTACACACTGGTCTCTGAAACGATTCAATCTGTCCCATCGTTTGGACTGGAGTACTTACGACTTTGGGGTAGCACGTCCAATGCTGATTTGTTCGAAACATTTGGACCATCATGAATTCAATTATAAACTCACATTGGTAAGGTTTTATTCACTTGCACGAATTTACGATAATATGTTCGTTTAAACTTTTTCGGTTACAGGAAGCACATAGTGATGTTCAAGCCACAATTCGTATATTCATTGCTCCAAGAGTTGATGAATCAGGTCAAAGATTCTCAATGGTGGAGCAGCGTAAATTATTTTTCGTCTTGGACCGATTCACCACGACCCGTAACGCTCTAAATCTAAATTATTGCTTGTGCTACTTATATTATTTTCTTTATTTTTGCAGTGACATCTGGATCAAATGAAATCCTTCGATCGTCAAAGGATTCAACACTGACCATACCTGCAAAATCCTGGTTAGAAACCCCCTGGGTTGAACCGCATAAGCACAGTTGCGGTTGTGGTTGGCCAAATCACTTGCTCCTACCGAAGGGCACTCCGGACGGTGTCGTGTTTGACCTGTTTGTAATGGTGACCAACGGAACTGAAGATGCGGCGCTAGTTAACTCTTTCGTACAAGACGAAGGAGACTGTACTTCGGCTCCAATCTGGTGTAGCAAACGAGATCAAAAGTATCCTGACTCTTTGCCCCTGGGGTACCCTTTTGACCGGAAACCATATTTTAGAGGTGGAAGCATCGTGGAAAATTTAGACCAATATACACACGGCATTCCAAACATGAGAGCCATTGAGGTCAAAATTACTCATTCTGACTTGTTGGTATAAAAACGATGATTATAAGAAACCTCTAAATAATTCAGTTATTTGAATTTAGTATCCGAAATTGTATTCTAGAGAAATGGTCGTTAAACGTTGGAGAGAGGCGCTGGTGTATGACAGTTTTCGCGGATTTATTTGAATCTGCTTAATAAATTCAGACCTTATCCAATTTCCCAGATTTAGTGCTGTGGATTTAAGCTTCAAAATTAAATTTTGCTCAGAACGCGTTTAACTTTTTTGGAGTCCTTTTTGATTGCATTTCTGAACTCTTTGGAGCGACATGCGTAGATGAGAGTGTCCAGAATGGCTTGTAGGAGGAGGACGGATCGAATGTGGACAAGAAGATACGTCCAAAGTGTCTCCACGATGGCACATCCGAACTCTGTGGTTCCATCCTCGCATGAGCGGTGGAGTGGTATAATTGTAATCACGGGAAGGATGAAGATCCACATGGGAATCATTATGAGGAGAACGGTTCTTGCAAAGCGAATCGAAGGGAATAATCTCCCCACCTGAAATTCAATTACACTTCAAATTAATTAAGCAAAGGAGTTCCATTGCCCCTGGAATCACTTACATGGAACACATGAGCTCGGTTAAAATGAAGGTTCCGGAAAAATTGAATCCGAGTCCCAGTGGGCACATGAAGTGGATGCGAATTCCGACTGTTCGCAATGCTACTGCAAAAGAACAGGGATCGACATCTCCTCGGAAATTGCGTTTGGATCTGGATGTCATTAGCGTCCCCAAGTGACGTCGTCGTCACGTCTGGGAATGTGACCCCCGTGTCAGAAACATTATCCATGTGGGTTGCAATATCGCCTACTATAGACGTTGGTATGATTTCTGTAATGGCTGGAAGAGACGCTGTCCGAATCATCGGCGTGCTCATTCCATCGTTCCCCTGAAGACATGCCAATACACCGTTCTCATAACTTCGCTGTTTTTGCTCTTCGTAGCTCCCCCCTGGGCCATGCATTGAGGTCTCAGCCGATCCTGTCAAGAAAGGCTCCACTTCAGACTGTATCCTTAAAGGGATCTCAACCTTGGTCATGACGTCAGTAGATTCTGTAGGCAAGCAAACAAGTGGAATCATGGGAACAGACGTCAGCGTGCTCACTGTAGCTTCTGTCTTATGCCCACAGTTGGAGCAAATGACTGACACCCGGCGGCGTCGAACATCTCCTCCAGTTGTATAGATCGCAGTGAGCTGCCTCTTGGCAATCCGTAGAACAGAGATGTTAAAGAACAGGGTAAGCACGGAGCAAATTGTAAGTGTGACGATGAGATATTTCAACTGAAGGAAATGAACACGACAAACAACATCTTGGAGTCCAATGGCAATTGACGACCAGGAAAGGACCAATCCTGTGGCAAGCACGATCAAGAACCCAAGTCCCACCTGAAAAATGTTTATGAGATTGTTGGTATTAGGTACTGAATGGTTTGATGTGATTGAAATGGAGTCCACTCACGTGTTTATTTGAGGCGACAGACGAATAAATGAAGGGATAGGAAACTGCAATGAATCGATCCAGTGACAGTAGTGTCAGCAGAAGAATGTTGAGAATGTATGGGATTCCAAGCGTTGCTTTGTTGATGATGCAAAGTTGTTTCATAGTTCTTGGTAGGATCAGAAGAAGGAGTTCAAAGACCTTGTGGACACCAACAAAGAGGTCAGTGACACAAAGACAAGCCATCCACAAATGTCTTGGTTTCCAGAGTTCCCTAGAATGGACAACGACCCAAAGCACCCATAGGTTGACCCCGAAGATACCCACCACCAAAAGAATTCCCCACACAACTTCGCCAGAACCGTATGGGTAGAACCACGTGTCCTCAAGACTCGCGATGGGGTCATCAAGGAGGGGTGTTTGAGTAGTGGCGTCGCCACTGCATGGAACTCTGGTTTCATGAGTTGACGGATTTCCTGACATTCTTGCCAAGATCCCAATTGGAATCGTTTGACTAATGTTAGATTACACTTGAGACTGAAATGGATGGTAAGTTGACTGTTGTAGATTAATTGCTGGGCGTACTTGTGATTGTTTGGAGCGAGGATTTCTTGGAATGATTATGTTTTTCTAAGCTGGTTTTGACTGATTGAAGAGGGAAGGAGGAAAACAAATGGACTTGATATATGGATTTATGGCTTCCTCGCGTCGATCCAAACGTCAAGATCAGAGAATGAGAGCCAGGGACGCGCTCAATGACAAAATGTGGAATGAAGTCCAATGTGTTTCCACGTGCCGGGACAATGGCAGAATGACGACCGTGGAAAGATGCTCCCAATAATAGATTCCTCCTTCATTACACCACACACCTGTCCTCTTCATTACAGGGTCCCAAGACGCTAATTACACACGCACACGAAATTGGAAAGAAATTATAGCAAGGAATAATTAACCGACTTTTGGACGGAACTTAGAGGCAATCTAATTCCAATTTCAATTCAATTTAACTCCATTTCTCTTCTTAGAAATCAAATTCCGGCGGTAGGGAAGTTTTTCATGTTGGCATCCAAATGACTATGATTTCTTGCAAGCCTTGCACATCCCCAAACCATAAAAAAAAGATTCCTCCATTTTATATAGCTTTATTCACAAATCGTTTCTAAGCCAAAGGAAACTTCATGTTGACTTTCCTCTGAAAAAGTCTCCTCTGAAAACAGAATTATAAATTCACATTAAACAGGTTTACACGAATTGAAGCAACACACAAACCATCTTCTCAAGGGGACTCTTATGCGGGTCAACTGAAAAAATCTTCCTGAAAATTCTTCCATTGTATAATGAATTTCCTCCCTTTCTGCAAATTCAATTGTGTGAATAACTGGAAACCATAAGCTGCATTGAGTCCATCTTGTATTCAGTTTCATCCAATAATTCTTTGCCATAACTTCATTTTCGGTTCCATTTTGCTCCAAACCATGAAAGCTACAGTGTAAGGAATTTTTCAAAAATGACAAAAGTTTTTAATTTATCAGATTAGAGGCGTTGAAAAGGAAAGTAATTAGAACTAGGCGGTACGAAATTCAGAAAATAACTTAGTCCAACTGGAATCAAATCCTTTGATAGAAATCTTTTGTTTTAGTTCACGCCTTCAAAGTTCCGCCATAAGTTGTTCGAAGTTGTTCTGGCGAGATTGATTTCAAAATGGCTTTGCTCCATGCCGCCTTATCATAGTTGTAAATAGTCAGAATATTTTGGGTCTCTTTGGACATCAAAGGACGAATTATTTCAAGCAATTCTTCAAAAAACTTTGGAGCTGAAAAATGTAAAATTAATAGATGCAACATTCCAGCTTGGTAGTTACACTTACTGTTAATAAGACAAAGGATTTTGGCAGTTCTCGGAAAGTAGGATTCGTAATTGTTGACAAGATTACGGAAAAATGGAATGCAGGCGAGGCATGCGTGTTGTTTTACGTTGTAATTTGCCATGTCGTAAAGATGGTAGTACTGCCTAATGTCCTTCCCAGTCGAGTTCCGATACTGGCGGATTTTAGCGTCAACGCTTTCAAAAACAAAGACAATGTAACGTGTAAGATCAGGAACTCTGCCTGCAATCGCCATGCGCCGAATGTCCCATTTCCCTACGCTTGTAATGAGAACTGCAAAGTTCAACAATTCAAACATTTTGCAGTTGAAGCAAGTTCAAATTTTTATAATTTTTACAAGTAAGGACCTGGGGATCCTGTTCGATCCACTGCGTCCATGTCTGTGTGGAATCGATTGTTCGTCCATTGTTTGAACTCAACGTCATCTCTTATCTGGTCAATATTGTTCTCCTTTCGCCATTTCATTGCCTTTCAATGTCATCAATTCTCATTGTTTTCCCACATCCATGCTCAATAACAAAATGACAAATTACCTTTCCATACTTTTGTTTTGCTTTTTCCACGTTCATATCCGCAGCTAGAAAAAGGAATCAGAAATCAAATTAAGGTTTGTGAAAACAAGTGATGCAAACCAAGTAAGAATCTGAGGAGATAGTAATCCTCCAACTGGTATTTGTGAATTGCGTCCTTCTTCACAAGTCCATGCAACTGAAAATAAAACAGTAAAAACAATTTTACAAAATTAAATTAACTACGAATTACCCTTCGTAGCAAAGCTTTGTCATTGTTATCCAACGATTTTCCAGAGATTTCCTGTTCAGAATGACATGGATGAATTGCTGCAAGGGCAAAGTTCACAAAAACAAAGAGCTTCAGAGACAATGTCATTTTCTCGGCAGTGAGTTCCTAAATGACATTTAAACGGTGGAAACCTACTTGCAAACCTTCCTTGATTTAATCCAGTTTCTGATTCTGAGAAAATGTAACGTTAACCTGGGAGCGTTGGACTTAAGGAACTCAGTGTTGTACCTTTAGCAAAAGTTTTAATTCCAAATTATAGTTGCAAAAACAAGTTTTTTCAATTGAATTTGTTGCATCTTAACACAGTTTCAACTCATAAATCAAAATAAATGAACATCCCTAACCGTATACATTTGGATAAAATCCAAAGGATACACCCTCAGATGACCTCCTTTTTAATTTCATTTTGTAGGTTATAAATCAAAGTTCCTCTTTATTCAGATTTACTTTTTCACTATTCATTTATCTCCATTTAATCGTTTTGATTTTCATATTAGAGAAATACGCCCACAAACAATACACAAGTTACTGCGTTGGAGCCGTGATTGATGGTGATTGAACTGTTATCGGTAATGAATTGTGATCCACCAAATCCCAATTTGGACAACACCATGACCTTGTCAGGGTGACATGACACGGCGTTATCTCTGGACTCTGTCTTTTCTCCGGGTTCATTAACTCCTTGTGGAGTTTGTCAAATAATCAACTGGTGCTGTCAAATTAAAATCATTGGCACCCACTCTTGACACAATGGACTCTGGACAAGGCGAATCTTAACTACAAAGTAAGTAAATTATTTAATTCTTACATTCTTAAAACATTTTGACTATGAATGGAACTTCTACGCCTGTGGCAGGAATCAGAGTTTCCTTGTGCATTTTGGGATAAAGCCAGTGGATATTGCGACCATTCATTCTGCAAAACTTCTTCCATCCTTTGTTCACACGCAGTACTTGAGAGTCTGGAATTCGATGACCCTACGGAGACAAGAGCCAATCTCTTTAATATCCTGATTGATTTGATTGGCAGATTGAAGCTTTTCGGTATAAAATGATTGTCAGTTGATGAGGGAGTAATTAGCAGTTTTTTTTACTTACAATCCACATGTCAAAATCATTGAGTTTTATCAGATATTGGGAAGTATTTGGGAAAGTGATTAGAATTAATTGCTTAATCAAGTTCACAACCAGGCAGCCAATGGAGGGATTCCCCCGTGATTAGCGCATAGGAATTTGTGGTTGAACTCTGTGACGCTACACCTCCTGGTGTTTCAATTTCCATTTAATCATGAGCCTCTGTCAGTGACACCGAGTGACACTGATGGCAAAGTGGAGTAGGGACACCCAACTAGAAGTTGACATAATACTTATCATTACTTTATCATGATACTCCAGTTGTTCGACGACCAGATAAAGAGAAAGCGACAATGGCTTTAAATGAGACGATTTCCACAACTTTGTCTCACTTTTTCTTATCCGGATTTCTGCATTTTTGACAGCTTCCACACCTTCTCCCAACCATGGTTTTTACTGTATTCCAAGGCGAGGCGTGGAAGAAATTCCGGAAAGGTGGCAGTCTCTTAACTCTGCTTACCGTCATTGGTGTCGCCGTTGGGGTCGGACTTGGTCTTGGTCTGAAACAAGCAAAACCAACATGGACACCCAGAGAAGTTGTGTATCTCAAGTTCATCGGTGATTTATTCCTACGCACTCTGAGTGCACTCATCCTTCCGCTGATCGTGTCATCTCTGGTCGACGCCATTGGCTCATTGGATTTGACGCTGTCCAAGAAAATTGGAACCAGAGCCTTGGTCTACTACTTGGCAACAACAGCAGTCGCCGCAGTCCTGGGGATCGTTCTTGGGGTTCTCGTTCAACCGGGAACTCAATCGGGATCTCATGTTGGTTCGGAATGCAAACGATCCAATTCCTCCACGGTGGACACCCTCTTGGATTTGGTACGCAATGTCTTTCCCAACAATCTTGTGGGGGCTACGATGCAAGTGGTAAGTGACACCATCCATTTCACAATTGTTTTTTTAATCAATTAATGACAGCACTTTCAAATTATTTTCAATAGTCTCAAACTGTAGTCGGCACCAATGAAAGCCTTTGTAAGTGTTTACTCGCTGTAAAACAGATAAGGAATCTAAAATAATTGATGATGCTTCTGAATTGTAGCCTTTGATGATCAAAAACTGGAAATCACGACAATGCCCGGGACTAATATGCTCGGACTTGTAGTCTTCTCAATGGTTTTGGGGGTTACATTGGGGAGTATGAAGACTGCTGGAAAACCAGTGCTTGATTTTTTCAAGTCGTTGGGCGAAGCGACCATGTTGATTACAACCAAAGTAGTTAGGTAACAACGCCATCTTCTGCCCAAATATTCATTTCTAACAAAACGCCATTTCTACAGCTTCTCTCCTGTTGCTATTTGCTTCCTCATTGCGGGTCAACTCGTCGAAAGAGATATCGGTCAAGTATTCCAGAATATTGTTTGGTACTTTGGCACAGTCCTCATCGGCCTCCTCATTCATGGCTTGATTATCCTCCCGGTGCTTTACTTTGTCTTGACACGATTGTCCCCAATCACCTTTTTCATCAACATGTTTCAATCCATTGCCACGGCCTTCGGAACAGCATCGAGGTAGGACACTCAAATTCCTGAATAATTCTGAATTGGTTTACCCATTTACATTCTTCTAGTTCTGCAACACTACCAGTGACGATGCAATGTTTGGAAGAAAAGTGCCACATTGACATTCGTGTCTCTCGCTTTGTGATACCTATCGGTGCTACAGTCAACATGAACGGTACCGCGCTTTACTTACCAGTTGGAGCGATTTACATTGCTAACCTTTGTGGACAAAGTCTGAGCATTGGGCAACTAATTGCTGTCAGGTATTGAGCAAAACTTTCCCTAGCTCCATGAGATGTTAACTTTTCAATTCTGATTTTAGCCTGGTCTCGATCGCTACGAGTATCGGTGCTGCCGGGATTCCACAGGTGGGGATGATCATCATGATGACTGTGCTGAGCAGTGTTGGTCTTCCAACAGACTACATTGCTTTCATCATACCCATTGATTGGCTCCTAGAGCGGTTCAGAACAGCAGTCAATGTTCTCGGAGACTCGTTTGGTGCCGGGATCGTTGCGCACATGAGCAAATCTGACCTTGCTAAAATCCCGATGGACGCAAGTTCCACTGATTCTCGTGACTCGTTCAGCAACAGCTCGAAGACAATGTTCATACCCAATGGTGTGCCGCTTGTGTAGACTATTTAGTGGCCATGACCAATGGCCTCTCCGTACCCGTGTGATATTTATTCGTGACGTAAGCTTATTTTTCAATAAATATTTTTCATAAGCACCGTTCTGCTTGATAAGAGCTCCAATAATCACTCCATGTCATCCAACCCACGCAGTCCATTCGGATATGATGAATCAGGTTCAAGTGGACTTGCGGCACTACGAACAGCAATAAAGTACTTGGAAAATTTTGATAAGAGCTTGGTTAGTGACCTCGTTCCTAAAGACAAGGATTAATGCGAAATCAACAATTGTAATTGCTTACGTCGTTTGCACAGAAGGCATGTCATTCCGGCCCAGTACTCTGCAGTATAATCTAACCCAATTATCTCCAGGAGGTTGATAAACGTTGTAAGCGTGACTTTCCGTGACACACATCATTGTGATTCTTGTATAGAAAATCAAAGGCTGCGTTGTAATGACGTGAGTGTGCGCTGACCTCCAAAATATTCAATCAATGTCATTCGGATGACTGCTTGAATATCATGATCCGCAGTCCTTTTCAATGTCATCTCGATAAGTGGGATCGAGTAACCTGCCGGTAACCTGCCTCGGAAGTGTCTCCATCAATGACTTTCTTAACCTCATGTCATGTTCCGTATTTCAATGCGCCTGTCTGGATATGGAAGGAAGTGTTTCTAGCTTGTGTTTTGGACTGCCATATCCTCATCCGTAAGCGGACATTACGGTCAGACTAGCGCAAGCGTGAGGAGACTCCATTCCAGTAGGAATCTGCAACACAAGTCTCCAGCAGCCTGCAAAGCAGATGACTGTGGAGTGGATGAGGGCATAAAGCCCTTAGAGTAAATAACCAAGTAATTTAATTAAGGACTGATGACCCTTGACCCTTGAGTCTCTGGCGGCCATGGCCAAGGGGAGGAAACACATGAATTTGTGTCCACCCATTTGCCCATCCCTGCAGGAAGTGGGGCCAAAAGGAGGAGGGAAGTAAAATAAAGTGCGTGCGTGTTTTACAATAACTCATTTCTATTTCAGTTTTTTTGATTCACTCTGAATTGTCTTGAGTCTTGAGGTCAAGGGTCACATTAAAGGTCATCTGTACTTGGCGGTGTGGCTTCTTCTGCTTCAGCAGGTAAACATACTTTTATTTAATTTGGGTTAATTTGTTAATTGTCTTTGTCCATTGGCAGATTGTAAGAATGCCGTATGCTAATCAACCAACGGTGAAACTGGCAGAACTTACTGGGGAGAATGTAAAGTTTCAGATTGAGGATACAGATCTCAGGTGATTGATAGTAATTCCATTGATGTACAGGATTAATCATGATTAATTATGTCTCTTTCAGTGTTGCCAATAGCCTCAGACGAGTCTTCATTGCTGAGACACCAACTATGGCCATTGATTGGGTTCAGTTTGAAGCAAACTCAACTGTCCTAAGTGATGAATTCATTGCTCATCGAATTGGAATGATCCCACTTACTTCAGACCAAGTAATCGAAGGGATGAGATACAGCAGGGTAAGCTAACACAGCTCATAATTAAGTGTAGTGAACTTGTGGCAGCATATTCTATTTTTAATGGACATTTGGATCGATTTGTCGATTACCGTATAAGTAACTTCATTTGGATTTTGATCGAGTGAAGCCTGGCTCCATGCGTGAGGGTGGTTATCAAACTTGGAATGAAAAATTAGCCATAGGTTTTGACCATGTGGGAATTAGTTACTAATGTGTGTTTGATTTATTTGTTGCAGGAGTGTGAGTGTGAGGATTTCTGTACCAGCTGCAGCGTGGAGTTTGAGCTGAATGTCAAGTGCCACGATGACCGAACGATCAATGTCACTTCGGCACACTTGGTGTCAAAGGATGCTCGTGTGATTCCTTTCACGTCTCAGAACAAGGAAGAGGAAGATACTCGTTTTGAAGGAGACTCAACTGAAGGTAATTTGAAATTCCTAAGGATTACAATTTACTCATAAGTTGTGATTATCATTCACAATTTCTTATTTGTTTTTATAGATATCTTGATCATTAAGCTCCGCAAGGGACAGGAGCTAAGGTTGAAAGCGTACGCAAAGAAAGGATTTGGAAAAGAACATGCAAAGTGGAACCCAACTGCAGGCGTTGCATTTGAGTATGATCCTGACAATGCATTGAGACACACGCTCTTTCCGAAGCCAGAGGAGTGGCCGGCTAACACCAGGAGCGAGTACACTGAAATCCAAGACGATGATAAATGTATGCGTTTATCGCTTACGTCTTGATCTAAAAATGTAATCTAAGCCTAATTTCAATTGATTGTTTAGTTGAGACGGAGTTCAAAGTTGATGCAGTGGCGAATCGCTTCTACTTTAATGTGGAAAGCAGCGGCGCTCTGAAGCCGGAGAACATTGTCATCATGGGGATTGCGGCACTGAAGAAAAAGCTTTCGGATCTTCAGACGCATTTGGCCACTGAGCTTCACGTCGAAGTCCTCTAATCCTCAAGTATTTCTCTTAGAAATCCTTTCGTTATCAATTTTCTACCACCAGTTAGAAATAAATTGTACACTAAAATACCTTGTGAGTATAATCATATTTAAAAATTGTTAGCACCTTGACCATAGCCAAACATCACAGAGCGTCATAATCACTAAATAAGGTAAATTAGAACCCCTGACTCATATAGCTCACAAACGAAGGTCAATGGGAGTTACTGTGTTCAAATAGTCAATGGAACGTTGTAACACTTCTTTCTCCAGTTTAGGAAAATACTTGTTCAACAAAGGCACCATTTCTTCATATGTGGAAAAGGAATGGACGTCTCTCTTTGAATCACTTCCAAATAACATATGTTTCCCAAAAACAAGAAGAAACTCAAGCTCAGTTTCTGTTGAATTTTCATCTTCTTCTTCTTCAGCCACAATAGCTTCACGGTTTCCTTTCTGACAAAAGTATTGACGAAATAGAAACAAGTTTCGGCAAAACTTGAAAACAAGAATAAAAGCAAGTTCTTAGGCAATTAATAACCTTCAAGTGTAAACGGTATAGTTACCGGTGACTCCTTTTGATCGAACCACACCTGCTCCATTCCTGATTGGAAATCTTCAAGCGTCACCGGAGTCAAATCAAATGTGATCAAAACTTTTTCCTTATCAGCATCATCCTAAAAACACAATTTACTTCTAATATAAAGTTATTATGTATACCATAACCTTAAAAACTCGTTTGAAAAACCAAGCGGCCCCTTAAACTCTATTCGGGGCCAGGGTGGTTTTTCAGAACAATGTTTTTTCAGAACAATGTTTTTTCAGAACAATGTTTTCTCAAACTAGTTTTTAAGGAAGGTTTTTAAGTTCATTTCAATTAATTAGATGGTCCACTCACAAAGTTCGGCCGAAAGAATCCACCTCCAATTTGGAATTTTGCATATTCCTTATCGTTGATTTTCCTGTACTGATTCGTTGTTCCACCACAGCAGCCAGTAGTAAAGGGTAGTGCATGGAGAGGTATTACTGCAGATACAGGGCATCCACAGGCTACATCCACAAGGTACATTTCTCCTGGAGCAATGGTGACAACGTTCATCACATGGTTTCTTGAAAATGGCCCAATGGTCCCAGCGATGGTGATGAATTCATATCCAATTGAGTCCAAGAGGATCCTCATGAAGTAATTGATATGTAGACAGTTGCCACCTTCGCCACGTAGGTTTATATCAACAATTTCTTTGGTAGATGGAACCTTCCTTTGGTCAATTGGAGTAGCCGCAATTTGCATGTTCTATATCAATGAAAAGAATCATTAACTCTTAACTCTGAATTAATTAATGAAACTGATGAGTGGTTACGTGGAAATAAACATGTGTAACTTGTCTTATGATTATTTTCTGTAGTAGTTGTAATGGGTTGGATAAAAAGGATTCCTTCCAGTTTCCAATGTTGAGGACGTTCAAGAGGTACTGGTCCAGTTCCACTGAGGTCAGCTTCATGTCAATTAATTAAAAAAAGTTAATCAAATCAAACAAAAGAAAAAGATAACTGCTGAAGGTCTTCTTAGCCGCCGAAATCCCTGTTTCCTCGTAATGTTGTGAGACTGAAGTGGATTCCCGTCTATTTTATAAACCAATTTTATCAGATAAAGCTAATTGAAACTTAAGATTAAATTATAGAGGGATGGATGGTGTGCAATCTGACACCATACCAATCAATTCTCACCATTCACATCAACTTTGTTGGGAAAAGGTCAATTTAAGCAATTAGCAAATGTCCATTCTGAAGTTAACAAGGGTACCAATCCAACAACTAATAAACGTTTCATAGTTAATGGACACAACAATTTAGATAAGACGCTAAGGTCATCCGATCTTACGATTATGCAAAAATTGAAGACTTGGCAGTATCTTTGTTCACTACTAAACTACCCAAGTGCGAAATAAAGTCCCTTGACATTGACCAAAACAAAGAAACTTAAAACTCAGATTGGAATTTATTTATCAACCTGGGTGCAATTTAGAATGAAGTGACGATGACTAACTTATTTGTAGTCAATTTTGAACGATTACGTAAAGTATTGAGGTTTATGTGTGGAGTTTACGTGGTTCGATGGTGAGCCTGCTTCTACTTGACCTTGGACTTGCGCTCTCCATCTTTGGTGGGGTTGACCGTGGCTGGCATGATTTTTGTTTCAGGAACAACTTTGGGTTTCTGAGTGGACATGCATGGGAGGGGACGACTGGAGACCTTTGGCTGTGACGTGTTGTTCGGTTTCCCTGGTGGAGGAGCTGATCGACTTCGGATCTTGGACAAAGCTTTGATGAAGCGACTGTTTTTTGGATAACTTGGAATGGGTGTCCGTGGCGGAACAATGTGGGAAGCGACATTAAGTTTGAGCGCATGTGTCTTCTTAAATCCAACGTTCCGCTTCATCTTCCCCACGTCCGAATTTGAGCTGTCACTCTGGGCCAAAGAAATCTTCTGCTCGGTTTTGGACTGGTTTGTCCCGGCGACATCTTCACTTCCTTCTTCCTTCTTAAGCTCTTTCTCAACGACTTTGCTGGAGCTTGCTTCCTTCAGCATGCCTTCAGTGCAAAGACTTGTGTAGCAATCGATGTTACTGGAAGAAAACGATCGCCCTGCAGCAACCGGCTTGTCCTTTACTCCTCCACATTGATCATCCTTGGACGACATGAGTGACAGTTTCATGAGACGATGACTAATCTCATTGGCGAATGCTTCAAAATCAGGCCTTGAATTTTTGATGCTAGCGTTGGAAGAGCATTGCGATGAGAATGGAGTTCCTGGGTGTCGCGTGGAACGAATGTTATTTGTTGATGAAGGATTTTTTCCAAGGTCCATCTCATTGACCCCTCCAGGAAAGACAAAGCGTCCTTGTGATTGCCCATCGCTCATCTTGAACGAAGACGTAGTCGCGGAGATCCAATCGGCTTCAGAGCCCATTTCACATTCATTGTCGGAAGTGAATCCAATGAGCGCGGACAACGGCATTCGAGCGTATCGGGACTCGCGTCCTGGTGAAAACTTCAACTTGGCTACCGGAAGTGAATCTGCGCCCATAATGAAATGTGAGGAAGAAGTTGATGCGTCGACTTTCCGTGCCAATAAGACTTCACAAATTGGTTCTGGTTCCATGACATCAGGCTCTGACGAATCTGTCTCCTCAGTGTCATCGTCCTCCTCCAAACCATCTTTTCCCAACGCTTCTTTTCCAAGTGGAACGAAGTATCCAGAGATTGGGACTCCATCTTTCAGCATTATGGATTTGTGATACAACGTAGTCTGCGGAATGGGTATTGGTAGGAAACGGAGTGCATCCTTGTTGTTTGCCACTCCGGCTTCAGTATACGCCCGGATCCCCATGATCATTCGCGTCACTGTTGAGCATGCTTGAGCGGGGTTCAAGTGACCAGCTTCGATGTGAGCAAACAGGTGACCCAAAGGCTGTTATAAAACGAAAATTAGAATCAATTGAACTATAATCCGATTAAAGAATTTATACTCACCTTCAGTTTCTCTTCGAGATCATCCAACAACGCATCTCTCGCATCAATCCCTGCCTTCAGCCCTTTGACCTGCTTCAACTTGCGTGCAGAGTCCATTTTCAGTTGAAGACAAACAATATGTGACCCAGAAATTATTAATTTGACGGAAAAGAAATCCTGACTATGATGAGTGGCCGTTTGAGTTTATTTTTGAGGCAAAAGTGGAGGATTGGAATTTGAATTTCCTTGTTGCCATCGCCATTTTCATGTCGCCTCAAAAATCATCCTCATCCTTCATACCTCTTTAGAATTCCAATTAGAATCTCATTAATTGAGTTTTAGTCTGAATTCATGCTAAACTATCAAATGTTTAACTCCTTTTCTTTTCTTTTGTTCCAAATTACCCATGCCACATGTCCAATTGGTGAATTCTTATTTCGACATCAGCATGCAGATGCATCAGCATAATCCCCCGTCTGTTATCGCTTCACTTTGGAAAAGTGATGATTTAATGTAATTAAATCCTCCACTTCATACGTACTTTGCGTTTCTTCACGCATCAATTATCACCAGTAGCCTGTGGATCATTCATTTCAAGAGTTCCAACTAGAGGCCATAAAATTCCCACGAGAAGAGCATAAAGTGAAGTGTTTATAATGGGGTTCATAGGTCATGGCCAGAGACCACAGAAGAAATAAATTACCAAGCCGGGTAAGGAAGGGTCGCTCAAGGGAAACCACATTACTTTTATTTATTATTTTTGGTTTTTAGAAAGTGTCATCAAGGGTCTCCTTTCGTCCTTTCTTTGTCCCTTCACGATGCGGAAGAGATCCATTTCTAAGTAAACCCGAAGGTTAACGAAGGGCATACTACAAGCGAATACCAATGACACGAAACCTTTCCATTCCTTAGGCTTTGGATCATACGATATCACACATTTTATTGGAGGCAATTATTTTTAGGCTGACGGTAGTTTATGCTGACACAAAAACTGCTTAGTTTGAAAGCACATCCTCTGATTCATTCCTTTTATCTTAATTCCTGTCAACAAGTGCAAGTGTTTAGAAGAGAAGCAAGGAAGGGTCAGAGGTCAACTTTAATTTCTTTCTTTGTTCCATCCAAGTGACTCAGGACAGAATTAGAAGCGCCAGTTCCATTTCCAACCAGAAACCTTCCCCGTTTGTTTGCTCAAAATAGAGCTCACGTGCACACAACACACAAACCAAAAGACTCTCTGCATTTATACAATTTTAATTACATTTTATACCAATTAGTTGTTAGCATAAACTACCCTTCAGAAGACAACCAGATGGAACTAAGCCCTCGTTCGTGACATGGACGGGCTCAGTAACTGAAAAGTATCTACAGATTCAAATCAAACAATAAGTAAGTTTGACATTTGACCTTATCCTAGTTCCTAGGTACATAATGCACTTACTCAAACTGCTACTTTTATCTTTCTGCAGGGGCCTGGTGACCCTTGTCTGTGTCTTGTGTCTCCTAATAAGGCAACGAGATGGAAGGGGATGAAGCTAGAGGGGAAGGACGGCTCAGTAGTACCCATATCAAAAGTGCTCTTATGGCCTGGTACAAGTGTGACCAATGTGACATCCTCCTGGAGAACCCCGGGGCATTCCTTGTCCACAGACAAGAGAAACACGGCAGCAAGAACAAGATTAGTCAGAATTTGTTTGACATTGGCACAGGGTGAGTTCTAATTTTAACCTGAATGAAGGAAGTTAATCTCATCTGTAAATTCTAGGCTTCTGGTTCCAATCGGGAAATTGACACGCCGTGAGCCCAAGTTATTCATCCCAAGAGTTCGGGTGGTGGACATGGAAGCAATTTTGGAGGAAGCGAGGGTTCAAGTGTTCTTACCCACGGTGTCACTTAAATTCATGAATACTTCGGGCGTAAAACGGCTAAAGAGGCGGCTGAAACCGGATCTTTCTTGCAAAGGATGCGGACATGTTATGCCCACTTTGTAAGTTAACATTTAACAAGAGAAATTTTCATTCATCCGGGAATTCACAGTTTTCATTCATTTAATAGGGCTTCTTTGCGGAAGCATAAAGCAATATTCCATCGGAAGGGGAAATCAAAACTATATCCATGCTTCCACTGCACTGCAGTTTTCTCAAGGTCGAGCACCAGGGCTGCTCATGTGGTCAAGTCCCACGTGAAGAAAAAGAGGTTCTATTCATTCGATTTTCATAATCATAGATTTCTTATCACACTGGGCTTTCAATTTGTAGATTTCTGCGAGAGTCTCCACACAAAATTAGAAGTTGGGGAAATGAAAAAGAAGCATTTTCTCATGTTCTGCCTAATGGGGAAAAAACTGAGGTTGAAGTGAAGTGGATGGATGAAAGAGACAAAACGGATCCTGATCCATTGGAGGAAGTTGCAGCTGTTGCGTTCAAAGAAGAGACGGAGACGAAACTAAGGCCGGCCAAAATCGTAAAGTCAAGCGGATCTGACATTTACAAGCCAAATTCGGACAAAGTGGAGCCTGAAGAGACGCCTGTCGGTAATACCAACAGTTCAGACGACATCAAATGGCGAGCCCAGGGAATCACTGATCAAAAGCCCAAGAACGAACAGTTTGGCTCTTCAGAAACTCAAGCCACAGAGCTTCAGAATCCTGAATTACCCGTCCAGAACAGAGATCTTCCGCCGAACCATCACGAAGAATCTTCAGATGAAGAAATTGAATTTCTCTATGAACATCGACCACTTCAATTTAACCAGAACGAAATAGAATGCTTGCCTGCAAAGTCTGAAATCAACTGGATTGAAGGTCAACATTGCGACGGACCGATTCCACGTCTACCAGAACAGTCGTTTCCAGATCACCCCATTCAAACTGATAATCTCAACGAATCTGCAATTCGTGAAATGTTTAGTAACCCGGCTCTAGAAATTACGCCAATCCCATTTTCACTACCGCGATCATCAGGAACTCAGGAACACCAATTTGGGAACGAGTGTGAAGGACTTCTAAATCAAAATTTGAATCGCTTCACCGCTCCAGTTGTTGAATTTCATCCAGTAACTAGCCAACAGCACTCAGGAGTCATCAACTACGTGCAGTCTCAGACATTCATTCCTGAAGCTAGCATTGAACAGTCGGTGAATAGTAATTCGAGCCTTAACAGCATACTGCCTCTCGGTCATCAGAGTCACCAGCCTCTTCCAAGTTTTGCTGACATTTCTCCATGGCCTCAACAACGGTCAACTGTTGAAGTCAGGATTAGCCATGAGCAATTTGTACCGCGAAATGATCAGTACTTGCGTCCACAGACTCAGATAATCCGTGTAGACCAACGCCATCCTGAACTAGAAGTCAGGCCATCACTCCCGGTAGTTTTTCCATCCTACTTGGTAGCTCCTAGACGTGAACTTGGACAATCTACGCATATTCCCAGAATCCAAATGCAAACAGGTGGAAATGTTCTTCAACATGAGATACAAGAAAGAGCATGTCAGTTGCCACAAGTGGCGAATTTGTCCATGAGGTAAGGATTTATTCTATCAATTCATTTTCTCCACTGAATTATTGATTTAATTAAAATCCTCTGCTTTTCATGACAGGATGGATCAGAGTAGTTCTGGATTCGAAGCTATGGGAAATTCATTTCCCTCGTCGTTTCCGACTGCTCGATTTTCTTCCGAAGACACATGTCGTCAGCCTGTTCCAGAAAAGAGGCGTCCACCACCTTCTTATACGGAACCAATCCTGCCCAGCGGAAGACAAATCTCTGAACCAATGGATATGATTGAAAGTATGATCAGAACGGCACTTCACCAACCGGTGGAAACATTTGCGCCTGTCCGCAGGAAACAGACACACACAATCTGTGGTGCAGCTGATTCCACCAATCACTTCCGTAACATTCTTCCAGAGATCGACCTCAGGAGAGTTCCTGATCAATCGACAGCAACGAACAACATCAGTAACCTGGACTTGCCACAACAACAAGTGTTCTTTCCTATAAGAAATCAGACAGGACATGGACATCATCCTTCAACAGTTACTGACCAGAATGAGGCCTTGTCACTGAACTTGCCTCCAAGGGATTGCAGTGATGAAAAAATTATTCCGGATTTGATTCTGCCGAGCTCCTTCCACGGCCTTCATCCTCCACTTCCTCGAGGACAAAATACTGGAAATCATCCTGGTGGTCAAAATGCTTTCCATTCCGTAGAAGCAGCGATGGGTCAGACCAATCACCCCAACCAAAATTGTTGTTCTTCAAGCGATGCCTTCCCATGCCCAGTTTGTAAAAAGAATTTTTCTACCAAGTGAGTTAAACATTTGGTTTCATAAAGGAATGTGAATGACTTGTGAATAATTCTTTTTCCTTTCCAGGGCAGGTTTTTTGAGCCATGTGAAAATCCATACTCAGGAAGCTTTGGCTGCTTCCAAGAAAACATTCACTTGTTTTCGTTGTCTTCATAAATTCTCCAATAAAGACAATCTGGCACATCATGAGGAGAATTTCCACGTACGAACCCAGTTCCTATGCTTCCTGTGCAATCGCGGATTCGGGTCGATGATGAGACTCAAGGAACACCAAGAAAATGTTCATGACAATCATCGCTTGCCTTGTCCTCACTGCTATCGAACATACAAGCATGCCAGTCGACTTGATGCTCATTTGAAGTCTGGAGTCCATAACAAGGTGGAGTAAATTGAGTAGAGTAGCTTCCATGTATAAATTCGTTCTTTTGTATATTTACATGCTTTCATTTAAACTGCCATTTCAACTCTCTTTGTAATGAGATTTCAACTTACAAGTTACCGCAAGCGGTAACTTGGTATTTTCGATCCTAAAATCCTAATTTTCCCTTCCTTGCCTTGTTGATATTCAATGTTACCAACTGCTTCGACTGAAATTTACTTGAGGTTAAAAATAAGTACAAATGGCATTGTTGATTATTGCTAAATATTTTATATTTACTGAATTTTTTGTTAAATATTTGTTGAGTACAGTTGACATTAGTTTTCAAAAGGCATACGCCTCATTGTGTTCATATAGCTATGGGATATGAATAACATGACATCATTACCACTTACATATATTTTTCCTGTTGAATCTAAATAGACGTCCAGAAAGAACTTCAATTGTTATCAATAAAAACTAATTTAGCAACAGTTCATTTCAGTCTGACGCATGTGACCTTGGAGTTGCATCTGTAAAAGTTGTCAAGTTCTCCTTTTAGTTTAGAGTTCTAGTCTGGAGATCTAGGAGAACTGTTGGGATATTTCTGCAATATGTTATTAACACTGTTTGATCCAAGTTATCTCCTGTTGGCACTTGCAATTACAATCAGTTGCTACTGGCTTTTCTACAAGAAAAAAGCAGTCAAGTACCCTCCAGGTATTTAAAACGGGCAATTATTATTAATTTATTATTATTATTATTGGACATTCAATTTATGAATTTGTGTCATTTGCAGGACCCTTGGGAATTCCCTTTATAGGCAGTTTGCTTTCCCTTGGTAGCAGGCCTCAAAATGCTTTTTCAAAATGGTCAAAAGCCTATGGTCCGATTGTGATGATGCATCTGGGGAGACAAAGGTAACAAAGGTTTAGAATTTAATTAACAATTGGGTCTAATTTGGTTGATTCAGGACAGTTGTGCTCAACGATGTCAAGCTGATCAAAGAAGCATTTTCTTCCTCTGTCTTCAGCGGACGAACGGACAACAAAGCCATGAACATGCACGTAGGCGGAAAAGTTGGTAAATTGTAGCATTCTAATTATTGACTGAAAAATCGTAATTGAGATTTTACAATTTATTTGCGCAGGCGTGATATCATCTGATGGGGACTACTGGACGGAACAAAGACGCTTTACTCTCCGAACATTACGGGATTTTGGATTTGGGAAGAAGAGCATGGAGGCCATGATATTGGACGAAGTTTCAGAATTAGTTGACTGGATGCGGGAAAATACAAACAGGCCAGTCTCCATTAACCGCAAATTCAGCTTAGCTGTTCTAAATTCCTTGTGGAGGATCATGACTAGCGAGCGGTATGACCATGATGACCCCAAGTTGACTGCAATGGTCGAAACTGCTTTCGAGTAAGATCTCATTTTTAAAAATTACAATTGTGGCTATGTCTTTTAATTTGTAAATTAATTATGGAGGACCTTCAATGAAATGAGCAAGACACCGATCCCTATATTCTTCCCCCAACTGGCGGAACTCTTTCCAGGCCTCAGTGGTTGGGACCGAATGGTCGATGCAATCAAGCCGCTGATGAATTTGTTCGACACTGCTGTCCAGCAGCGCCTAAAAGATCCAGGGGATGAGCACAACCCAAGGGACTTTATGGATGTCTACATGACTCAAGTCAACAAAACCAAAGATCCAAACTCAAGTTTCTACAAGGAAACTGGAAGTAAAATTCCATCAAAGAGTCACAAGCTCCATATTCTAACTAGCGTTTCATTGTTTCAGTTGTAGCTTTGCGGGCAGTTCTCGCAGATTTGTATGGTGGGGGCTCGGAAACTACGTCGGTAACATTGACTTGGGCCATTCTATATTTGATGAAGAATCCAAAAGTCCAGGAGAAAATGCAGGCAGAAATTGACAGAGTAATTGGGAAGTCACGCCTTCCCAGTCTTGCAGACAAGCTCAAGTAAACCCTTTCTCTTTGAATTGGTAGTGATTTTAAGGAGAGATTTTGTACTTCAGTATGCCCTACACGGAGGCTGTGATGACCGAAGTCCTTCGAATTTCGTCCATAGTCCCAATGGGCGTGTTCCATGCAACAATGAATGACACCGAGTTCCACGGATACTTTATCCCCAAAGGGACGATGATTGTTGCCAATCTCCATCATGCTCATCACAACCCTGACACTTGGGGAGATCCTCAGAACTTTCGTCCAGAACGGTTTTTAAGCAAAGACGGGAGATCCATGGTGAAGTCTGACAACGTCATTCCATTTTCAACTGGGAGGCGCATTTGCTTAGGGGAGTCACTCGCACGGGCTGAATTCTTCCTATTTCTAACAAGTATTTTACAGCGATTTGGAATTTATCCGGACCCAGATTCACCTGCATCTTTAGTACCACAAATTGGAATCATGTCCTACCCGAAAGTATTCAAAATCCTTATGAAAGACCGCTTGCCAGGATGACATCTAAAGCAGATTACTTTTTAGCTAAACCTTGCCTGCTTTTGAAAAAAAACTATTTAAACTAATTCAATTCCAAAGTAAACTCCGCGGTTATACGTTTTCAATAAATTTTTGTGATTATTCAATATTAACTACATTTAACGTTTCTCTTCACATTGTTGATTTCATTTTTGTTTTGTACTCATTCAGCTGATTCTGTTGTGTTTGTGGGAAGTTTTCAGTTTTCATTCAACGCATTTGATTCCTCGATGATGTTGGTTTCATCGACCCATTCTTCAGTCGTTTGGGTTTCAGCGTCCATTTCATGAATTTCAATTGTCTGGGTTTCAGCGTTGCAAGCAATTGGCAAAGTGGGTGCTGGAGGGCCAATTTCCTCTCCGTCTTTCTGACTTTGGGCAGTCGTCTCTGGGGCCTTTGAGCTTTTCATCTGTTCTGAAGCCTCTTGAGCAGTCGGCGCTGGAAAATTAGTGTTCCCACTAACTCCTGAAGTATTCTGACTGCTAGATCTTGCCTGAACCTCACACGTCCCAGTCTGTTGAGGCTTTTGAGGAATTGTTCCTGGATAGTAGATGGTTCCACTTGGCCCAGTAGTCGATCCTGACCAGCAGCCTGGTCCTGGGGCAGGCGGAACACTTGGCGGTGGCCAATACGCGGGTCCGCTTGGTCCTGCGCCCTGTGCAATCGGCCCTGGCCAATACGCGGGTCCGAAGAGTCCTGGATTAAGAGTATTTGGTAATTGCCAATAGGGGGCTCCGCTTGGTCCTGGAGCCTGAACATTCTGTAGTGGCCAAAACGTGGGTCCGATTGGACCCAATTGAGCACCCGGCACTGGGTAATAGATTGTTCCAGTTGGTACTTGAGGCTGGCCATTCGGGATTGGGTAATAAATTGATCCGTTTGATCCTGCGTCCTGTGCAATCGGTCCTCCAGGCCAAGGTCCGAATTGCCCTGGAGCCTCTTGAGCGCTCGGCACTTGATAATAGGTTGTTCCAGTTGGTACTTGAGGCTGGCCATTCGGGATTGGGTAATAAATTGATCCGTTTGATCCTGCGTCCTGTGCAATCGGTCCTCCTGGCCAAGGTCCGAATTGCCCTGGAGCCTCTTGAGCGCTCGGCACTTGATAATAGGTTGTTCCAGTTGGTACTGGAGTCTGATCATTCTGCTGGTATGTTTCATCACTGTAGAAGGAGCGGCTGGTTGGAGGAATGAAGCGACTAGTCTCCTGTGGAGCCAAGTTATCATCCACTTCACCATGCGTACCATACTTCTGGTTGAACGCTCCCCATGTTTTGAACTGGCGATCTTCACGAGCCCGAAGGACCGATTCTGTCCATTCCTTGGTGAGAGGAGGTTTGGCCCATTTTACTTCAATGTATGTACGCCCCAACTTGGACCCATTCAAAGCTTGTCGGCCTCTTTCAGCATCTTCGCGGAGCTCTTGGAAAAAAATATTATTATTGTTTGTTTCTCTTTGAATTTTGTATGTCAAATACTTACTGTAGTGAATGAAACCGAACGTCTTGATGCGCTTGACTCTTTCAACTTCTCCATAATTTGTGAAAACACGACGAAGCTCAGCAATGCCAGTCATTCTGTCGAGGTTTCGTACGTACAGGATCTTGACTTTAGCCATTATTTCAGCAGCAACATCTTGTTCAGGATCGGCCCAGTCCACGAAGATGTCGCACCCCCAGAGTTTTGTACCAGGCGTGGAGAGGTTACGCTTTGCGTTGACAGCATAACGATGATTCTCGTAGTCGACGAAGCAAAAGCCACGGTTCTTGAACACATGATCTCCACCGTACCCATAAGTAATCACCTTCTTCAAGCCAACTTAATTAAAAAAAGAAGTTAATTTCCGAAATCTTTGGATATTATTCCTGCTCTGGAGTGACTCACCCGTTCGGTGGTAGAATGCTTTGTAGATTTCCTGCTGTCCCTGGATTTTCGGGAGGTTTCCTACGAAGAGACGCGAGTGTTCCCAGCACATTGACACTCGGATTGGGTAGCCGTAGACGAAAATTCCATCCATCTGCAGGGAAGCACAAATAATTAACATACCTCAAATTAATAAACTAATAAGTGTTAAAATACCTGTTCAATTGCGACGAGCGCATCCTCGCGTCTAGTGAACGTAATGAAGGCGAGACCTTGATGGTGTCCAGCGTTCACATCCATTGGCATGCGCACTTCCTCAATATTCCCGAATTCCAAGAACATTTCTCGGATCTGGATCTCATCGCAGTCCCAGGAAATTCTTCGGCAGAACACCTCTCCCTTCCTCTCATTGTCTCTACAATTAAATAAATATAATAAATGAAGGTTTTTTTTTTCATTATTTTGTGTTTGGGTTCTTACGCTTCTTCTTCCTGCGTTAGTGGCTCTACGGCTGGACTTCCATGAAATGGATCATAGGGATTAAAGGTGAAACATGGGACGTTGGGGCCACTACCAGGTTCAAATCCAGTGGTGAAATCACCATCTTCCATTCCAGGTTCAAATCCAGTAGTGAAATCACCGTCTTCCATTCCATGTTCAAATCCAGTAGTGAAATCACCGTCTTCCATTCCATGTTCAAATCCAGTAGTGAAATCACCGTCTTCCATTCCATGTT
>VNWY01000239.1:0-61692 GCA_009869845.1 Pseudachorutes palmiensis
GAATTCTGACGAATGATGATGATGGGAATTCTGACGAGTGGACGATGAGGAATAATATTTTTATTTTTCATTTTGATAGTACTGCAGGCAAGTGTGGATGGCCACTTACAGTTCCAAGGACACTGCCCTCAACTCCAACGACCCTGACCGTCTGAATGCACTCAAGGCACTCATGTCCTCCAAATATGAACAGAGACTTTACTACGTTGAGCCAGACACTTCAAGGGCAGGGCTGATGCTGTCAGTCCAAAAGTCGCCTTCCTCGACCCACTCGAACCCTAGCCCTCTCTTGAACAACCATCGTGTCAACTCGGTTAGCAACGGGACACCTCGACTCGTCACTTCAGCCACTCTCCCTGACATCAAGCCCCTTAGCAGTTTATTTGAGAGTCCAGGTTCCATCAATCTCCAGACGAGCGACCTCTCATCCCTCAGTTTGTCTCCAAGACCAAAAATCAACAACGGGACTCCAGCACCAATTCAATTCATCAACAATCTCGTTCCTCCTCCGCAGAACAACAACCAGTTCCAACTGAGTCCGTGGGAAGTACCCCCAGTGACTAATGGAACCACAACTCAGCAGGATTTCAACCAGAATTTTGCAGACTTTGATGATGCTTTTAGCCATAAAGAAGGACAAGTGAATGACACGGTTGTCAATGGAGGAGTGCCTTTGTCACAGAAATTCATCAATGCTGGGTTCACTTCGACTGTGCTGAGTCCAGGGCTGCCAAATGGGAATAGCCATCACGGTCACGCGCCTGTGCAACAGCAGTCAAACGGCTTCCATCATTCCACCACCAATGAAGATAAATACGCTGCTCTCAAGGATCTGGACTCACTCTTCAAACAAAGTAAAAAGTCACATTGAGCTTTTAATTCTTTTTTTTTCTGCATCTGCCAACGTCGCACTTCTTTGTAATATCGCTTTCCGGTTGAGCTGAGTTGGCAGATGCTCCTCCAAGGACACACACTTCATTTTTATATTTTGCAAGCGGAAGCCCTTTTTCTCATAAAAATGCCGGAATCATTTTAATTTCTATTTGAAACTGGTTGTCTCTGGTGTCATGACCTCATTAAAGAAAAGGCGCAGCTGCGAAAGCAAGCAGGCGTTTAGTTTATCATGTCAGCCAGCGCCAGTTGCCTAATTAATTACCTCCTGCTCTAAAAATAAACTGCAAAGAGTGGGGCAATAACATGGGATGATGGAAATAGCCGCAATTATGCAGTGTGACTTTCTACACTTTTTGCCAATTCACATCCTACTCACTTTCTCAATGCAATTCACATCCTTTGTGTAACTGCATTTCCCACTTTGCAGTTTGCAATATCTGTAAAGTCTGTAATGAATTCTGTGTAAATGACCACTTGCTCAGAATGATAATTGATGAGAATTCATGTTAATTGAGGTGCTTTATTTTACACAGATCCAGAAGGAAGTTCACCTTCGACGTCATCATTGACGAGCTCGGTTTCTGTCCCAGCAAACTTGTCCAGTGGTTCGACTCATGAGCAAAACGGATGGTTCTCAGCCTCTCCAACCAATCAAAATCCATTTGCATCTCAAGGTGAGGCAGACTAAATGACCTTATTTAAATTAATGTACAACTCTGACTCTCAACTTCACTGCTTGCTCATTGTTTCCTGTTATGTATTAAAAAAAAGAAGAAAAAAATGCCATTTATCACACCATTGTCTTCCTGTCTATTTTTGCATTTCCGGTTTGAATCTGATTATGAGGTTTTATGACCATTTTAAAATCGTTTTTCTCCAGGGAATTCTAACGGATGGAACAACGGTTTTCTGAACGGCGGCGGTGGGTCTTCTTCATCGTCTGGATCGAACCCCCACAATCCTTTTTATAGCGGAGGGAGTAATGGTGAGTTCGCGTGGAGATAAACACTTTCCGTTTGTGAACTATAGAAATTGACCTCGTTTCTTTTTCTTCTTTTCAGGATGGGGTTCATCAAGTAATGGCGGAGGTGGTGGGAATTTCGCATTTCATCAAACACCTGCTCAGCCTCAGTTCCGTAGTGAAGGCGGGCGGAATCCGTTCTTCCAAGGAGCCGGGAGTAGTAATCCGAACAACCCTTTTCTCTAAACTGACCCTTGGCTGACCCCCGGATACTTTGTGATTTATAACCGAATGCAAAGGAGTTGTAAACTACACTGAGACCTTGAAGAGAAATAGTGTTAATAATAATTTAAAAGGAGCAAGTAGACTTTTAAGAGACTCCCGTCGTCCTACAGGATTAACTTGTTGCCATAATTATTTAAAGTCCTTGCTCTATTTTCGCATTCTAACTTTGTACAATTACTCGAGTGCATGGAGGAAGTTTGTATTCCTGTTGACTTATTAACTGACATTTAACAGCAGTCACTCTAGATTGTGATAATGATCTCTCCCGGACATGATTGGAAAGAACCACTGTTAATTAATTTATAACTTAATGAATTATAGGCATTTGCATTTTGGAATTGAGAGCATTTCCCCACTGCTTGAAATTGTGGTGTTTTAGAAGGTAAAATATACTCCCCGTTAGTAATTATCTAGTTACAGGTTAGATTCATAAACAAAAATGTTACTTCAAATGTATTAAGTTTTGTTCAACTATTAAATGACAATTGAAAAAGTTTTGCAGTTTTAATTTCCAATGGAATCCCACTCCAGTTTCACAAAGCTAATGAGAGCTGTTTGGTTTGCATTTAATTTAGAGTTGTAGTAGTGTGTAGATTTTAAGGAGTGTGAAGTTTTACTGATACCTTTGACCAGCCGCTTCACATCACCCAACTGTCAACTCATCTCCTACAAGCCTCTGGAAGACCATTCATCACTCATCATCAATCACCATGTACCAGTACATTAAACCATGTCAATCATTTATCAATAATCAATAGATTCACTTTACCTTTTGCGGGTGCGACTTGACATGTTTGGTTGACAGCACTGACAGCAGCAGGATGACGAGAAAGTGGACAATCGACAAGAGAAGAGTGAACTGGGTAATTCACTGTACTGTTCTTATGTAGATGGAGCGTAAGGATCCTGTGACCTCAAGGGACTTCCAAACGAGCGAAAAAATGAAGATCTGGAGAGATAAAAGGGAACCGTCTTCTGTCACTGCAAGGAAGGAAATGAGCGGAGCCGCTGATGACCTCCGGCAAGAAAGTGGGGTCGAACGGGTGAGGAAATTAAAAGGGAAAGTGAAATGCGCAGATGCAAGGGTCAACGACCTCTGGGTTCTGCGAGCACACGAAAGAGTGCGCCCGCAACCCAGGCACACGGAGACGACCAGCGAATCCAGCCCTGCTAATTCCAAGGGTCCTGCTCTCGACCCCCTAAGCCCAAGCTTTAATTCAGAGTTTTGAATTTAATAAAAGAATTTAATAATTGTGTTCATCCGTCTACAGTCTCTTCAGTTGTCAATAAATCATTATTCCCTCAGCTATTTATAAAATTTTGACCAATCCTTTGCGTAAACTGCCTGGGTCATTCCCACTTTGGAATGATGAAGTTCAAAGGAGTATTTAAGCGACAGTGAAATTCATTTGAATAGCAAAGGAAGAATCTAATCGTAATTTCTAATTGATTGAAATTAAACTATACAAAAACACTGTATAAATCCTTCTACACTTCTCTCAACTGGCGATTCCTCTGATGTAAACACTTCGTCATTTTCAAATGAGCCACTTATAGCTGAAGTGGCTGAAATCTTTCAGTATGGGGTGTGTCGTGGAACTCCTCCCCCGCGAGCACCTCGCATTTTCCCACCTCCACCGAATCCTCGGCCACGACCTCTCGGTGGGCCATAAGATTCATATCCTCCGTAACCGTCGTAACTGTCATAATAGCCGCCGCCGTATCCGTCATAACCATATCCTCCGCCGTAGCCACCACCCCAAGAAGAATATGCTGTGAAGAAAAAGACATTCGAGTATGTGGAGGTTAGAGCTGACTTGGGAAACTGTTTTACCTGGTGCGTATCCACCTCCAGCGCCGTAGCCGCCTCCACCCCATCCGCCTCTGGAGCCTCTCATTCCACCGCGACCTCGGCCTCGACCACCAGATGGAGAATCGTGCCAACCACCGCCATGTGGAGGCTTTGCCATTGGTACAGCTTGCTTCACGTCAACCTAAAATGAAAATGAACAAATGAAATGTTACTTTTGAACGAATGTTTGGAATTTTAGAATGTGTATCTAACTCACTTCCTTGCCACCGATGGTTTGCTTTGGAGTCTTTAGTAGTTCTTGAGAGACCGCGATGTCATCAAAAGTGACGAAACAGTAGTTTTTCCTTTGATTCGTTGACTTATCAATTGGGACTTCCATGTCAATGACATTCCCAAACTGCGAAAAATAGTCCTTCACGTCTTCATTACTGATTTCCGCAGTGAGTCCGCCTGTAGAACATCCAACAACAAACATTCATTTTCAGTTGCAGGCTTTTTAAGACAGAAACATTTATTGCTTGACGTACCTACGAAGATTTTCCCTGGACGAGCCTTGGCCCTCTTGGGGTCAACTTTCTTTCCATTGATGACATGTTCTCCAGTTGCCAAAACTTGCTCGACAGAACTCAGCTCGGTAAAAATTATGAATGCAAACCCACGGGGTCTCCCAGTGACTGCATCGGTCTTGTAGGTCAGGCCTTCTACCTCGCCGAATTTGCTAAAATACTCTTTTAAATCTTCTGTTGGACATAAAACAAAACCAAAATGAGCAACCAAAGGTATATAAATTCCGGTATTAATCAACTTACTTTCTTTTGTATCCCAACTCAAGCCACCCACAAAGAGTTTCCTCCTAGAACCGGAAGTGATAGAATTTAGAAATTAACGTTATGACACACTTTAAATTAATATTCACCATTTTTAAACGCAACTGTCTACACTCTTTGGAGTTCTTTATAACGAATTAATTATTTTCGTTATAACGTTATATTGATTCCACGCTATAACGTTACACGCATTTATAATTAATTCTCACGGTATAAGTATATCGCAATTAGCGCATGCAAACTTGAATTTTTACGTCCAGTCGTTAGCCAAAAACTCAAAAGAAGAACCTTTATGAAATTATGAAAAACGGAAGGAAGTCAGAGGAACGAAAAGAAAATGTCTGGGGTGGATGAGAGATAGCCTGTGACGAGCCTGCTGAACGAAGACTAGGATTTGGAGTAAACAAGGAATTAACCTAAAAACTGATTCGGGTTTACGCATCAAGTGATTCTAAGGAGGCTGGAATTCCCCGCTGCCACAGTTGCCCGTTGAGCTCAGAACGTTGAGCTCCAAATGAACCTGAAACGGTTGAAATCAAGCAATGTAATGATTCTGTCCTCCACGCACGGTCCACGTATCCGCCAACGACTCAGATTCGCACTTCGAAAACTCTCGAGTCAAGGAAACAGAAAAAGGAATTGTGAATGAACGAAGGAAAATGGCCAATTCTCCAGTCCAATAATTTACAAGATGAGCCAAAACGGAAGTTTAAAAATTGTTGTGAATCAAATTGAATCGTGTGAGAGATCTGACCATGACTGTCGTGAAACCTCTAAAGTTAACATTATTATACAAATCATTCACACAAAGCGCCCGATTTATACAGAATCACACCAGCAGTCAATCCCAGTCCAAAATGCAACATTGCTAAATCAGTTATAAATTCTCTTCTGCTAAAAGTCACGCACGTTCCGATTTCAACATTCATATTATAACAACCTAATGAAAAAGAATAAATTATTACAAATTCTAATAGGGGATAGTTAAGGAAAATCGTAACAAATCCAATGTTGCAATGAACCAACTTATGGACTGAACTTGAACCACTGCAAGCAATTACATGAGTAATACCGCGCACATACTATCGCAATTTACCGCGACCGCTTTTGATAAAAGAAATTAAGCATCTTTGCAGCGCAGTTTGCGTCTTACTTGTCGTCATCCTTTCCCTTTGGTTTCATATTGGAGCCAGATTCTTCATCCTCGTCAAACTGTTCTTGTTTGAACGATTGGTTAGGGTTGTAATTCCCGTCAGGAGCGTCAGCAGCATTTCCGTCATTGGCTCCATTGTTTGCATCGTTGTTATCCCCACCGGCTCCACCACCACCGTTTACATGAGGGTCTTCGACACTATCGTCAGCTGTAAAGTCCTGGTAGTCTTCCCCACCTTGATGATCTCCAGAGTCATCTCCGTAGTATTCGTTGTCATTCTCCTGCTCCTTATGTGCATCAAATCCCTCCATTATTGCTCCAATCTAAGGTCAACAGGTCAATGCTACTTTAGATTTATTAGTTTACCACAATCAACCTCAAGAGTTAAGACCAAAGAAATCAGTTAATTTTGCTAAAGTTTCGACACCGTTTTCGTGTCCCTAGTTTAGTAAAGTTGGATTGTTTACCTGTCTAGACGTGTGTGGCCGTGAGCCGTGTCTAGTGATTAGTACCAGCGGTCAATGTCCCAGTTCCAGCGATAATAAATTACTTAATTACAATTAAAATGCTTTGTTAGAGTTCCTTGCCCTCAGTCTGCGAGTGGCAAATTTTTTAGCTTCGGCGGTGGGTTTCTCACAAAGAAATGAATGGGATTTCGGGTGGTAGGCAAAATGGCTTCAAAACGAACACCAAAACACACCCAGTTGGGAGACAATTTGGAGCAGAAACCAAGGGATTCGGAGGAGAAAAGAAACTCCTGCCGACAAGCGTGTGGTTTGGAATTCACTGCCAATCACTCTCCCTTTCTGCAAGTCAGTTAAACACCCACCTCAATCATCACTGTCTCACCCAACAGTTATGGGCAGGCAAATTATAAATATAACTTAATTACCAAATTATTTTAGATATTTCAACCATTAAATATATTAAATGAAAACATGTATATTTATACATAAATATTGGTTATAACCAATAATCATAACCTATTTTTGGAAACTTATTCTTCTAAGACTTCAAGTTATGACTTACAATTCATATTCACGAAGGATTGTAGTGTCTACAGCTCTTATAAACGTGAAAATACCTTGCACAAACATTAAATAAAAGAATTGAGAACTAAATAAGTTTAAAAAAGTACACTAAATTAGTATCATTGAAGACCAAAATTGTTGAAAAAACGATCAATAAATTAGTATTAAAATCAATAAACATGGTGGGAAAAGTGAAATAAACTAAAATCAATTAGAACCAAAAATGTTGGAAATAGTGCACTAAGTTTTCAAAGTTTAGAACCAAAGAAGATTGGTGGAAATTACAACACTTTAGTAATTGAAATCATTGAGAACCAAAGAATATTGGGTGAAAATCCATTTGCTGCACTTTTTATTATAATATTGTTGGGAATAATTGTTTGAAACTTAAAAGCAAATTAAATTGTTCTGTTTTTCAAGATTTGAATGTTTAGATAAAACCAATTTAATTTTTTAATTTTGTGAGTTATAATCATTTTAATTTAAATTACCATCATTTGGTATACTTTTTTAACATTTGGCCTTATTTTTAACATTTATTTAGAATAATAGTTGCTTGAATTTAAGCGTTTTGCTAAGAATATGACGTTTTCTTTACATCTATGCTCATGTGTGTGTCTATTGAGTGGTGTTGTGTTGGTGTGTTTTAGTTGATCCTTGAATCCCTCTCAAGAGTGCATTGTTTTGCCTGCATAATTTCCCAGGTGTTTTCATTTCTGGGTTGGTGCGCGCGTCGAACGCAGGAAAAGTTTCTCCGTCACCATCGGAAAATTCCAGTGCCTCTCCAGTCCCCGCCAAACAACTCAACAGGATGGACCGAGTAGGTCAGAGGTCACAATGGACATCAATAAACCACTTAATTAGCTACCACAAAACACAATTAACAAGGACCGGCTGAAGGTAAGATGAAACACTAACCGACAGGAAATTGCACCCTGCTTTATGCAGTGTTATCACAGTGAATTAGATTAGTGAATGATTCAATTTATTTGTCATCCTTCCTTGTCGCTTTGAGTGTGACCTTCAATGTCACTTTTGGCTGCAACATGATCTCTGAACTCTTATTGTGCTGTCATTTCCTTGTCATGTGGCTTGCTGATCTCATTTCAGTTAATTGCTTCTCCCTTCAAAGACGTATCCAATTCCCGACCTATATTATTTGGAAACAGGAGAATTCTCTTCTCCATGTGTCTGCTTTATATACCCTCCCACCTCCCACGTTACGAGCACTGAACTGGAGCAGCGTTATTGCGTTGATCTTATCCTTTTATCTGATTTTTTGCTTTTATAAACACAAGCACAACTTCTTGTTTCAGTTTTATTTGTCAAAATGCTGGACAAGGAGAAGGAAGCGGCACAGTGGGATGCCTGGCTCCTGGAAGCAGTCCGGAAAATCCGTGTGCAGAAACAAAGGCCAGGACTGGATCGGATTTATAATGCCGTACGACTCCTGGCTGAAAAGGAACAACTCGCGGCTCAGTCTCAGAAGTCACCGATTGCTCCGATTTACAACACCCCGTTTGAAACTATTGCAATAGACCAGGTGCAACGACACTTGGACCGTGTGGTCAAGTCTGGTCTTTTGCTCCGAATCTTTAGTAAAGGACTCGTTGCCTATAAATCCAGCACGGAGAAAAGTGACAGAGTTATAAACCTCTCCATAGCCACAAGCCCTGAATCTGACTTTGTGAAAGTGGTGACAAAAATATTCAAGGAGCTGAATGAGATTGAGCCTTCAGCGACCTCGTCAAAGGATTTTAACAAAAACCCTGATCCCAAGATAGGATTCCCACTTAACTTTATAACCGAGTACATCAAGCACTCTCATGTTATCACTTACCCAGATTCCAAAGTCTCAAAAGACGACCGGAATGGACTGATTCGAAAGCTAGTTGACGCTGCACTTAACCATGAGATTGGGAAAGGGCACATTGAGCTCCACTCCCCGATGCAACAACCACTTTATCGATCATCACCGCGGAGTAGCAAATCACCTTCACCAAATTCCAGTCCATCGCCTTCGAAATCACCACCGAAATTGAGCACCTCATCTTCATCAGAATCTCCTAAAGATCATGGGAAACTGAGGAGAACATCTTCCGCCACTCTGGCCACTCCAATCCTCCCGAAAAAGGAATCTCAAGTCAAACTTGGAGCAGCGGTGGTGAAAGAAGTTGTAGTGAAAGCCAAAAAGTCGGTTCCAGGAGAAAAGTCAGTTCCTGGAGAGAAGAAAGAGTCGACCCCGATTGCGGCTAAAATTCTTGCTAAAAAGTCAGCACCTCCAGCAGTGAAAGAGAACCTGCATGACAGCAGCGAAGAAGAATCCCATAGTCCATGGTACACTGATGCCAATGAATTGAAACTAATGATGCAGAAACGAGAAGAACTCCGTGTCAAGGTCGTCAAAGTCGAACATTCTTCGGAATACAAAGGGTCTTCATCTTCAGTAGCAAAATTCTCTTCATCAGTGAAACCAGGGAGCAAAATCGGGTCAGGGAAGGACAAAGTCGAGATCATCGCTGTCAAGTCTCAGCAGCCAGATTCAGGAATTGAGTCTCAGACTGCAGAGCCCTTTAGCAGCTCTGCCAAAGTCCAGGACGACGAGATTCCTCGTCGAGATACCATTCCTAAAAAGGGCAGTGTTTTGGATGATCAGGAATTTCCAGCTCAAGTCCCAGGCCCTGATGAAGAACCTCCAGTTGAACTCAAGTCACCAAATCTGGAGGATTCAAAGGTATGCTCTAATGCTTTATGTGCTAATTTCATTAAATTAGGCACTTTATTTTTTCATCTCTTCCTTTTCTCTTGTTTCATTTTCTCCCATTGGAATTGGTGAATCCCGTCATGCACCAGAGGAACAACAGAGAGCATCTCTTTATCCAAAAACTTAAGTGGCTGACCTTGAAAGTCAATTTAGGCAAAACTGATTCATTCATGGGTTGGATACAAAATTCCTCAAGCGATGCATCCAACTGTTTCACGTGGGAGATAATTAATTAAAATCGGTTCCTAAAATTGCATCTAAAATATTCAACGTTCCACTGATGAAAAATACGTCATCACCTGCTCTAACGTATTTTGCATTTGGTTTTATTTTTAGTTTTTCCATGTGACGTTTTAGTTAAACTTTATAAATGCTTAAAATTTGATTTTTTCCAGGTGAGGAATGTCGGTTGGAAACGTTCTTTGCTTCAAATCCATTGTTTCCTCTCAAGTTATTTTTTAGAGGTTGGGTATAAAAGTCACCGCCGCCGCCACTTGATGGAAAAACTTGATTTCCATGTCATGATTAACAATGTTTGAAAGGGAGCGTTGCTTGTAAAGACAAACATGGTTAGGAGAATGAGGATTAAAAGAAAGGGGTGATTAAGGAGTGTGAAATATTTATAAATTACAAATGGAGAGAAATGACATTCAGCGTAAAGGATCTCCACCCTTTTGATATCAAAAGCCCCGAGGGATCCTCAATTGTCTTAATTGGAAGGAATATGCTTGACAAATAATTTTGGTTTATTCACCTGTGCCGGGGAGTAACAACGCACCTAATTTAGTTACTGACTGGGGTAAATGAACAAAACCATGGCCAAACAATTTTTTATCTCTCGTATAATTTATAATATTTGCGTGTGTGTGGAAATTTTTTTCTTCTTCAGATCCAGGATTCTTGAGATGCGAGATAAAAGATTCCATTAAAGTGTTGTAAGGATCGAAACAACGAAACGTGTCTGAGCTTTCAAGTTTTCTTCATGATTAGCTGCATTTAGGTTGTGTTAACTGAATATCAAATAGATCCACATACACACACTGCAAAAGAATCAAAACGTTTGACTCTTTTGCTTGCTCCTTGGGTTCAGCAGGAGTTGACTCGAGCTTTTTTTTATTCGCATTTTTTTGGTCATGGGATTATTATGAGTAGTTCACGTTAACACGACTTCATTTTGAGTCTCGCAAATTGCCAGGGATGATGGTAATGGTGATGTGTAAATTGAGGTAGTTGGCTCTCTTGTCTGCAAGTGTGGGATGACTCCAATGCTTCAAAGTCAAAGAGACATTCGGTCATTATTCCTTGTTTTTTCATTATCAAAAAAATATCAATCAGTCACAGGAGCTAAAGGGATTTTGAGTGCAAAAAATAAACTTTTAGTTTAGTTTTTCTACCCACCTACAATCATTTCCCAATTTCAGAAACTCAGAGGTGAGATTTGGATTTTTTTTTTTATAAATTTCATAGAAAAGAAAAGAAAACCATAGGCCACAGGTCAAAATTCTGGATTTGCAAAAGAGTTTCTGGATTTGTGGATTTGGGGATATTGACGATTGATTTTTCTTGATTCTTAGAAGGAATGTTTTTATTTTCGTCATGTCTGTTTAGAAAAGTGTGGCTCTTGAAAGCTGCCACTTCTCCGAAAGTTATTTTTGTAGCTATGATTGCCAAGATTCTCCCTATAATTCTTGGCTTGTGCTGAATGGAGTTGAATGATTGCTTTTACGATAGGGGAAATTACATTATGCTAAGTTTTGAGAACAGTGACGAGGAGGGGACGACTCGAGCAATTTTGATTGGGGCTAAAATCGTGCTTCCGAAGCACAATGATCTCGTCGTGTCAGAGACACCAGCCAAGTCTCTGCTGTGGTGGTGGGCCAAATTAGATGAGGTTCTTTGACTTCTTTTTATTATGGAGATTAAGAGTATAGGAGGTTTTAGAAGTGTGAGGTTCTGTTTTTTTTTTTGCACGTAACAAGCAAATTGGATATTTGCTTCATATGTCTCCTTCCGGTTTCATCATAATTTGACGACATGATTCGCAAGGGTGGGTTGCTAATGCACAGCTGTCTCCATTTGTAATTTCCTTCAGGTGGGCTAAACGGTTGTTGTTGTTCTCATGCTCGATTCGTAAAAGTCATTAACCCATAAGCGTCTCCTGTCTCACCCAATCCCCATTGTCAGTTCATTAGTCATTCAATTTTAACATTTTAGTTTTACAAGAGGGATCTTTATGACTCTCTGAAAAAGACACACACTGCGGCAGCTGTTTTTATTTTTGTTAAAGTGGATTGGCTCCCTTCCCAAGATCTTGGTTTTGGAATTGGCACTTTTGTATTTTTATTTGGGGGCTATGGACTCTTGTCCTTGATTGCCTTGTTGCATCTTTGTTCTTTCCTTCTACATAAGAATCAGATTCCAATCCCTACATCTCTTGTTTGTTATTATACACACCTTCATCTCATCATCATATGGGATTCAAAATGCTATGCTCAAACTATTTTTTATTCCCTTTAGTGCTCTCACAGTGCTGGAATAAATCAGAGACTTGGATTGTCGTTCGTGCATGGTTTTTTTCTTCTTGACGTGGATTCCATCATGTTATGCAAATGGGATTAATGTTCAGGTTCATTTTGATATGAGCATTAAAAGTGAATCAAGTTAAGCTTCTTGACGTAATGGGATCAACATAAATGGAGTGTCTGCTCCCCATTGTTTTCTTATTAATAGACCCCGAATAGGAGGTCAACTAAGGTCAACTTTAGAATGTAAAGGAAGGAGTAAGAGAGGTCAATATCCTAATCCGTGTCAAAGTGATTCTGTTAAGTCCTGTTACTTTTATGAAATGATGCGCTCATTCACTTTACCGTTTACTCTTCCATTTTGATTTGGATTTCTATTGTCTTTTGCCTGATGAATTATGCTGCTGGGCTGGGCTGCCTGACAAAATGTCAAAGATGAACTTTCACATTTGCAATTATGGTGAACCAATCAGGGACTACGACCTCATTAGAAATGCTCAATCATGCTACCAAACTCATAAATATTGGCAATGTGTTACTTTGTGGAAAGGGTTCAGATGACACAATTTACACGTACACACACGCTTCTCCTTTTCTAATTTACAGCAATTTTAAATTGTAACATTAAACTGGGGAAGAGATTTTTTGGTTCATTTTGTTCAATCTTAAGTCAATTAATTTGGACAATTTCCCTTTAATCCTTTTAGATTGTGATATGAAGTTGAGTTTTTGGTCTTTAATGAGAAAGTGGGGAGTGGGAAATGTGCTCTTGAATATTCAGTTGATGATGATGGTTTGGAATTATTGGGAGAAAGTTGAGGTTTATGGAGAAAGCCGTTGGTTTCTAGCGTTGGTAGAAAGCGCTATGGAAAGGAAAGTTTTTTGTTGTTATTGAAAGGGGAGAAAGGGCGTCGTAGTTTCTCTTTTGGAAAAGGTTAGAAGTTGTCGGTAGATTTTTTTCGGTGTGAGCGTTGATGACGCCCGAGAGGAGTCCGATTTGTTGAGTGACTCACTTTAACTTTCCTCTTACGGTGAAGCTTACCAGAAATTGTCTCCCACATTGCGCTCCGCATCATGGAAAGTTAGAAGGGAAGAGGAGGATCGATTTTCTCTTTTCCGTCTTGTGATACAGTTTAGCAAGGAGAAGGATTCAATGCAGAGTTTTATAAGGTAGTAACATGTCGGAAACACACGGGGAGCCTCGTCTCTTCTCTCCTTTCACATGGGGAAAAACACTTCCTAATACAATCACCGATAAAAGGTGGGATTCTGTCTCTGGGAAAGCAAACAGATTCTGATGATCATGGGAATTAGTTCCTGCCGCATAGTCCCAACTCTGCAGTTTATTTTGATCTCATTACCATAAAACGGGAACAGCGGAAATCGGATTTTAACATTTCCCATATTGAGTTGAGTTAATTTCCACTTTTGACTTGGAATTGAGGAATTGAGAAAGTGGGAATGAGACAAGATCCGAATCTGTAGAAAGAAAGTCTTTAGCCCTTTTGTAAAAAGAAAATGGATTACATGCGGACTTGTGGATAAGAAATCTTTCCTTTGGACTTTCATCTCAATTGCAATGTAAAGGAACCCAAGCAGAAACAGCTGCTTTCTAAACTTCCTAAACATAACTTTCTCCCTTTTTGAAGTAAGGGGAACTTTCTCTTTCATTATGGATTGAAAACCCTCTCCCATCTAAGCTACTTTCAGTCTTAAACTTTTATGGCATGAATCCTCTTCTTCAACCTTTTATATTATACTGTCACTACAAACTTTTTATTTCGTTGGTTTCTTCTTTTATACCCTATTTGTCTTATTAGAAAAACAACGAGACCCCGTGTCACGTTTCATTCACTGCTTTTAATAAAGTTAAATTAGCCCTGTCTTCCTGGTTTATCGCAGCTCCATTACCCATCCAATCCAATTATGCTTTTTATGTCAATTTTAAACTTTCACTTGCTTTCTCCCCTGTAAAAAAAAAGGTTTGTTGAAAGTAAACAGTGTGACGGTGTGTTTCTTTTTACATATTCTGTTATTTGACTTTTTGATTTTGTGAATTGAATTGAAAAGAAGCTTATTCGAGAGTGAAAGTGGAGTTGGTGGAAAGGAGATTCACCACTTTCCACTGGGGCGTGTGTGACTCAGAACTTTCTTCTTCGATTGCATTTTCTCTCTGAATTCTTGTGAGTCGATTGCGCATTAAAAAGGATTCCTTTCTCTCCTTGGAATCTAGCTCAACTCTAAACCAAGTCGTGACCTGATTTCACAAAATCCTGAAATGTTCTTTTTACTTGCTTACAACCAAGTGAAAGGCAGATTGGCTGAATCAGCTTTAAAGGTCTAATTGAGTCTAAAAGTTGGGGCCTTGGTGGACAACTTTTGTGGAATTCTAATCCCCCATAATTAAGTCCATTATCAAGATGAGAGGGGGATTTTCAATGTTCCTTTGAATCCAATGTTTTTGTATGCTTGTTCTCGGTGGCGTGTGCCACGTCTGGTTCTGTTGATTGATTTATGCACCAAAGCGAAGGTCTAACGTTCTTTTTGGTGAGTAATAGGAAGTTCTAAAGTGACATTGCTCCCCTTCTTTTCCCTTTTCCTTTCTCCCCTAATTTGGATCTTGGAGATCTAATGTGGCTACAGTGGTGGCTAGACTTATGCTTGGAATTTGAAAACAATGGGGAAAGGACGTGTGGTATACAATGTTAGATTTCCTCCCCTTTCCTCCACTCTAACCACGGAAAAAGAATGAAAGTTGACTTTCACTTTGACATGGAATTAGATTCATAGCTTTCAAACTTGTTTTCCTATCCAATTGACTTGCCCCCTTTGGAACACAAAAATACAAAACTTTCACTTCCGTTTTCATAGGATTTTACTTTAACTTCTTATTTTAAGATTCTGGTTGCATTTTACTATAATTTTGGTACATTTATTTTTATATTTTTGTGTAAGGTCCTGTTTCCCAAGTGCATCTGGAGTGCGTGGATGTAAACAGGGCTTTGAGTGAAGGGAGGGGAATTCTGTCTACATTCTGGAGCTGAGGGAATACATTTACATCCAAAGGCCTCTTTGTCACTTTGAAAGATGCAGATGGGCTTTTGAAAAAAGCTAAAAATAGAGAGATGGAAGAGTAGGGTTGTTTTGGCTCGTACCAAATTCTGTTGGTATTTTGTAATTTGAGGTTAGAAAAAGGGTACAAGAGACAAAGCATTGATAAGGTATGAAGGAAATGCATTTGGACTAAGTGGTTTAGCGTCTGTCTCTCTTATTTGGGGTGTGGGTCATGTCACTAATTCACATCCCTCCTGTCGTTCCTGTCACTTCCCTCTCAGTTCCGGTGTCAGCAGGAGTTCAACGCCGGAAGGAAAATTTGCACACGCAGAGGCGCTTAAGTTTCTGTAAATCCTCTAGTTTCTGTGATTGAATTGATCCTATGTGCGTTTGTATTGGGATTGGACACGGAGGATTTATTTATTCAGTCTGATTTTTAGGTTTTCCAGAGTCCACTGCGTTTTTCTATCCAATCAATAGGGCAGATGTTAATTTGTGAATAGGGCGGAAAGGTGGGAATTTGGGTTTCCGGAGTCCATGCTGTTTGAACAAAAGAGACTTTTTATTGTGAAATGGAGCTCCTGGTTGGGTTGATTTGAAAAACCAGCTGTAAATCATAGGTGGTATTCTGCTCTGTCAAGAGTCACGCCTCGTATTCTAATTAAAGTCAGCAATTATCTCAGCATTTAACTTTTGATGAGCTTTGATGGACTTGGAATTTGTTCAGTGATAAATCAGCCATCAAAATATTAATTGGGATTGAGATGTTTTTGACAAACCTGTTTGTATTTATAATTCCAAGGTTTTTCTTTCCTTTTGTCACCCCAGCTCATGTTCCTGCTTAATTAGATTCATGTTGAGGATTCAATTTCACTCGAGAGAAGGCTAATTACGATTCAAATTTATTTGCAAACTCCCCTCGCTCAGGGAATAAATGCCTTGTAAAGTTGTCACTCTGAGAGCCCATTAATAAACTGACACATTAGGAAAGAGATTCCTTTGCCCATAATCCTATGCTAATTCTATCGCCAATTCGGAATCTCTCCAGGTGAGTTATGATTTGACCTTTTTGAAAGGAAAAAGGTCAACTTTATTTCACATTTTGAGCATACAAAGCATAGTAAGCTTGTTTTTTTCATATCTTTGTCTTGTCCCTGCTATTACAATCACCTTCTGATCTTTTGACGATGGCAGAGGTGTTGAGGGTTTTGTTAGTTTTGTGATCATAATTGAAAGTGATTTGGCCTTGACTATTTCCTCCCTTTTATGGACATGACGAAGAGTTTGGCGTTACGGAATCATAATTGCGCGATGAACAAATATCTTTTCTTGGACTGGCGTTGGATTTTCAGACCTGTGAGAATTTTTCGAGTCAGGGAGACATTTTGGGTTACATTTTTAAATTTTGTTTTGCATTTGGGTTTTTTGTTTAGTGTTTAAATTGGTCTTGTGAGAACGGAAAGCGTTTGAAGATGGGAGATTGTCAGGGTTGGGTGATGGGAATAATAGTTTGAAGAAAGAGACGCTTCTTTCTACCTGTGTTTTAGAATATTTATGCAGTTGTGTGTGATTAGTATGCGTATCGCATTTTGTTAATCAAAAGGAACCTCTTTGGTTTTATAAAATTCTCAAAAGGGGCCACAAGGGTCTTTGCGGGCTATTCTTCAGCTGTGACTGACTTTTTTCTATCCTATTCCGTCGTTTCTCCATCTGTTAAGGGTCCCTGTTTAAGGGTGTTTAACAGTGCCTGAAAAAGGGACAGGAAGGATGAGTCTTTTGCGCACAGGAAACGGGGAGAAAAAATTAGAGAGGAATAATTTGCGTCGTGTCCAGGTAGGAGAGCACTTGAGTCCTTTTGAAGGGCTCTGAATGTTTGTAATAGAACTAAACGTAATGTAATAAAGCATTGGAGGTGGGTGGTTGAAAGGTCATGCTTGGACTCATCTTCTCTGGAAATGACGAGCAAAGGGAGTAAATTGGAATCATAGGGACATGGGATTAGTCGTGTGAATTCTGGACCTTTTTTTACAAACAAATTCAGAGTGATGAGAATTTGACCTATTTCCAGTTCACACATTCGGTGTTTTTCCACCACCCGAAAAGGGACTCCCTTCCCATGTAAAATAAAAAATGAAATCAATAGGGATTATGGAAAGTGATCCAGATTTGCTTAGGTTGGAGGCCAATCAAAAAATATTTCGGACGAGGGTGCTGCAATTGTGGAGTTGAAATAGTTGGGAAGTTTGGAGATGAAATTCATTTCAATCTTGTCTAAAGGGTTTGGCTGGTGCTGGACACAAAGGGCGTGGAGGGCGTGTTGGAGTCATTGGAGTTAAGAGGTACTTGACAAAGGGCCTCAAGGGACCCTGACATGGCTGCAACCGAGTTGACATTGATGTTTGTGTGCGGTAGAAAAACAAGGTTGTAAAAGTTGACATGAAGAAGGGCCATGACAAAGAAGCTCAATGACGATTCCACCGCCACTTACGCAGTGGGAGATGACTTCCTGACCTTCTCTGGAACCATTTCCCACCTTTGAAATTGCGTGTTTATTTCCTAATGATTTTTCTGTCGAGGTCAAATTGAGGGAGGGAGGGAGGGAGGTAGGTGTCATACGGTCAGCGTTGAGTGTCAGTTGTTGAATTCCGTGTGTAAATTAGTTATGCAAAGCAAAGGATAGCGTGAAGGGGATTCTTATTAGTAGGGAGTTTTGCTGCTTCGTCATTTTCTGTTAGGGGCAGTGTACTAATCAGATTATGCACAGTACTTACTGCACTTTAAATTGAGCCTCACCTGCCTGATAAGTTTATATTTTAAACGGGCTAACAAAGGGGTACATACATCGTTCTGGGTGGCAATGTGAGGACGTTGATATTCTCTACCTTTTGTGTAGGTTGTCTATTGATTTTTTGAGTCAAATGGAGTTGATGCACGGAATCAGTACTGCTTCGAGACAGCCCACACAATTTGCGACTAGTCCTTATTATCCTACTCATTTCATAACTTGTTTTGCACAAGGCAGAAAAATGAGACTAAATTATTCAGGTTGACACACGACTCAATTCATAAGCTCCTTTTGCTGTAATATTGATTTATTAAAGTGAGGGGGTTGGTTGTTTATTCCGACATTTAATAAATGGTTTGTTTTGAATTTTTTAGAACCTGGACGAGGGAAAAGGTCAAGCGTCATCAAACGAGGTTCTTCCAGAGAACTCTGAATCGGCCCGAAGGTCAAGTGATGCGGATGTGATTACCTGTTCCAACTGCAGTGGAAAAACAAGGACGACTGAACTTGAGAAAAGTCTTAGTCCCGAACTACTGACCCGCCTGACCTCAAAGTCAATTCCATGGTGTTGTGAAACCTGTCGAATTTGTCTCAAATGTGGATCTCAAGAGTCTGCTGTAAGGAAGGATTAGGATAATAATTATTGCCAAATTCACAGGAATTAATTTTCTTTTTTTTTCACAGCCTTGCAACGTCTGTTGTGGAAACTGTGGGAAATTTTTCCACTGGTCATGTCTCAACCCTGAAACTGGATTCACCCTTAAACTCCTGTATGAATTCCACTGTCTTTCCTGTGACACGGCGTCACTTGTTTTAAGTGTGTTGGAACCACCAATTTCACCGGATCCTGTCTTTGCTCCAGTCCGGAAGGAATCTCGCTCACCGACTCGATCCCGCTCTTGTTCCGCCGGGACAAAAAAGAAGCGTGGGCGGCCCAAGAAATCGGAACCGTGTTCCTCAAACTCTGGGATGGAAGACAGTTTCGAGAATAATAACTCTTCCACTTCCAAGCCGTCTGTCGAAGGTGTTGGTGGTGACGGAGACGAAGAGCAGCTGGGCATTGAGAGAACGAAATCCACACGGAAAATGTCAAGTGAGGCAATTCCTGTTGAAGATGTTGTTGTCGTCACTGCTCCTGAAAGTAGTACCTCAGAAGATGCTGAAAGTGATATCAAGCCCAAAGGGCTCTATGATGCCCTGTCAAAATTTTTTACACCCACGAGTCGTAAACGAGCCTGTCGAACAAAGAAGGATGGAGAGGAAGAAAAAGATAATGGGTCCTCAAGTGACTCAGGCCTGGCAGAAAAAAGTGAGAAGCGACCTGGACCAGCACGAAAAACAGTTTCGGCGAGTGAAGTTGAGTCATCTGGAATGTCCCCTATGCCTATGGTCAACCTGACGGACCTTGTACCTATAAAAGAGGAACTTGTCCAGAAGTCAAAGTCAAAACGGAAACCAATTCCGACCGAGAAGACCCAAATCCCTGCTCCTCCTAATAAATCTCACAAGAAGAAAACCATCTCATTAGGTAGTCAGAACAAGTCCGAAACCAGAGCAGAGGAGAGACAAAAGAGTAAAAGTGCAGAGCGGAAACCCTTGCTTGTCACTCCAATTTTGTTGTCCACGGCCGGAGCGACGGCATTGAAAGAAGTTAAAGTAAAATTGGAGACGCCGAAGCCTGCTAAGATTGGGAGAGGACGCCCTTCTACTTTGAAGCAAACACAAATCACTGATTTTGTTCTCCCTCCTGCACCAGCAGAGGAAGAAGTGGACGAGCAGCCACGAGGAAGGACAAGGAAGAGGAAGGCAGAAACACCAAAGAAGCTTACACAAATCCAATCGACGGAAGAAGTCCCGAGTAAAAAATTGAAGCTGGAACCACGTTCGGTTTCTCCAAAGAAGCGATCAAGCCTGGAAGTAGAGCCAGTTGGAAAGACTGAACAAAGAGTCCCCCGTGCAAAAATCAAAGAAGAGAGTAGTGACACTGAAGAGCTGGAAATCCTTCCTGCCCCTCGACCATCTTCAAGGTCGCAGAAACGCAGAGACTCTGCGAGTCCAAAACGGAAGAACGAAACAGATAGACTGAAACTAGGAACTCCGCCTCCTCCTCCTCCTCCTAAATCTATCTGTATGGGGAAACGATCGGCCAAGTTGGAACGGCGTGACAGCAGTGAATTGTTGGCAGAGCAAATGGGAAAAGGGAAGCAGACTTTGAGTACCGTTGACGTTGGGAAAGTGGCTGCATTGCTGAAGGAGAGGACAGCGAAAGTACTCAGTGGCTCAACCTCAGTTGCCTCAACTCCAACGACCTTGAGTAAAAAGGAAACCACTAAAATCCTGGTGAGCCGTGATGAAGAAAAGGAAGAGAGTTTTACGCCTGGACAGAGAAAATCCAGTCGGATCAAAAAGCCAGTTGTAACACCTACGCCTACACCTCCAGTACCTCCAGTGGATCTCAAGGTTGTTAAGAAACCTGTGAAGAAGGAACAAAATCCACCTGTTTCCACCACCACCAGCCCTCTGTCAACGCCACAATTGAAACCAAGGAAATCCAAAGTTGTCATTGGCACCTCAAAAACAGAGACTGCGGTTGAGGCTGAAGAAATTCTGGACGTGACACCACGAGTATCGCATAAGAAGGGTGCCAAAAGTGCAAAGGTGTCACATGCCAAAGGGGCAAAGAAGAAAGCTGTGAAACCAAGAGAAGAGGAAAGTTCTTCTTCGGATGAAGAAGAGGAAATTCCAGAGTCTCCTTCACCTGAGCCTAAAACCCGGCAGACTGTGAAGAAGAATCTGTCCGATGCATTGGCTGCAGCAGAGACTGGTGATAGCGTTGCGAGAAAGGGGAAGAAATCTCGCTCATCGCCGATCATGTTGGTGCCTCCAAAGCGCCTAGAATTTCTAACCCCGCCATCGTCCAAGAAGAAAGGGAAATCGGGTAAAAACAACACCGGGAGTGCCAAGGAAAAAGGAAATGGAAAGAAAGGGAAGATTCTCCAGCCGAAAGCAAAGAATGCTCCCAAGCTCAAAATCAGCGATGATGAAGAGGATGAGGAAGTTTCGGAAGAGGAATCAAGTCCTTTAGGGAATGATCGGAAAAGTGAGTTTTGCATTTTTTTCTTAAGAAATTACAATTTTAAATGTTAATTGTTCCAGTTTTGTTTGCGGGTGCTCCATTGCCTGAGGGGGTGACAAAATTCGACGTTGAAATGTTCAGGAAAGCACAAGCGAAAGCGAACGAGGTAAAAGTCTCGATTTCAGAGCCCTCAGCTCAGAGCATTTTTGAATTATTTTAATTTTTTTTTGTCAGATCCTCGGCCTGCCAAAATCGGAGACGGATGAAAACGTTCCTCGCCAGGTGAATGGAGTTTCAGGGAGAGTTGCAAGCCACAGCGAACTCCGATGTCCACAAGCGATTGAGTTTGGCAAGTATGAGATCCAGACTTGGTACTCATCACCCTATCCCCAGGAATACGCAAGGTATCTGTTCATCATCTTCTACAACATAAAGAAACCAAGGATGAGTGATGACTTTTTATTTCATTGTGCAGACTGTCTAAACTGTTCTTGTGTGAGTTTTGCCTCAAGTATACAAAAAGCAAGGCAATCCTTCAAGGCCATCAATGGAAATGTCGATTGAAACATCCGCCAGGAACTGAAATCTATCGTGGCGAAGAAGTGTCAGTCTTTGAGGTTAGAGGATCTGATCCTTCTTCCCATTTTCTATTTATAATCTCTTAATATTTACTTTTTCACTTCCAGGTGGATGGGAACTCGAATAAAATCTATTGCCAAAACCTCTGTCTTTTGGCTAAACTATTTTTGGATCATAAGACGCTGTAAGTCTCTTTTATTCTGTACCAAGTGGAGTCTGTTTGATTTGGATTTTGTGTGTTTTAGGTACTACGACGTTGAGCCTTTCCTTTTCTATGTTCTAACGAAAAATGACAGATACGTAAGGAGGACTAATTTTGATGTTTTTCTCCTTGAATGACAGTTGATCTCATTTCTTTGCTTACTTTAGGGATGCCATCTGGTCGGCTATTTCTCAAAAGAAAAACTATGCCAACAAAAATACAACGTCTCATGCATTATGACGCTACCACAGTACCAGAGACAAGGATATGGACGATTCCTCATTCATTTCAGTACGCTGCACATTCACCAATTTATCAACATCAAGTTGCACATAATATAATGATAAATGATCCATTTCAGGTTACTTGTTGAGCAAGGTTGAGGGGCAGTTGGGAACACCGGAGAAACCGCTGTCGGATTTGGGGAGGGTGACTTATCACGCATACTGGAAATCCTGTGTGCTGGAATACTTGCACCAGTTGGGAAAAGCACCTTCTGTAACCATTGATGTAAGGGATTATAATTTTAGAATTTTGGATATGAATTGATCTCTTAACGCTATTGGTTTTTGCAGCAAATCAGCCAAGCGACTGGTATGTGTGGCCAGGATATTGCCACTGCTCTCCAACTATTGGATTTTGTGAAACGAATCAGAGATCCAAACTGTGGGCCAAGAGGATACAAACTTGCGTTGTGTGTGGATTGGAAACTGGTTGAGACTCATGCTGCAAGAGTTGCCACGAGCAAAACAAGGATACCATTGGACACTGATGCACTTCGATGGAGGCCTCTTGTTTACACTTATGCAGAGGAAGACCGTGCTGCTTCTCGTTCTCCAACTACCGAAGTAGTATCCCAGATCCGTAAAACACCGGTACCAGCTGCGATCCCTTCACCCCAGAAGCGGGATAGTGACCTTGTGAAATCTCCACAAAAGTCTCACAAAAAAGGACCCAAGGGAAGGCAGACAGAGGCACGGAGTTCTCATAAGAAAATGGAAGTCCAGGATTCTGATTCTGAAGATGAGGAGCCAGAGGAGGAGGACGAGAGCGAGACTGAAGAAGAGGACTCTGATTACGAGCACAAGTCGGACGATGATGACGAGGATGAGGACGATGTGGGCCATCAGCTCAATGGTGTGGAAGACGAGGAAGAAAATAGCCTTGAATCCAGACGGTCATCGAGGCGTGATAGCAGACAAAGTCGGAGACAGCAAGAACCACCGCAACCAGCGAGAAGAGGTCGAAAGAGAAAGTCCACCGTTGATTCACTGACTGATGAAGACGGTGGCCAGAATGAAAAGGTCAAGTTGAAGATTTTTGGCAAAGTTCTGAAAGCCCGGGCAAAAAAGGTTGAGCCGCCTGCAGCTGGCCATGTTGAGAGCTCAGTTGCAGAATCGGAGAAAGGGTCTCCAAAACGAACGCAGCGGCAGAGTGATGTGGTGTTGATGGGAGACCAAGAAACGAAAGCTGCAAGCCCAGTGAGGAAGGTGGAAAAGGAACGGAGAAAAAGCAGAACGGTGTCCAAGGAGGTTGAGGTACTTGTCCCTGAAGCCGAGACGGACGAAATACAGACAAGCCCAGAATCGATTAAAAAACGGGTCAGAAGTTCAAGTCCCCATAGAAAATCAGTTTCAAAAGAAGAAGTTGGGAAAGATGGGAAGGAAAAGGAAGAGAAGAAGGAAGTTGTAGACCCAGAGAAGCAAAGGAAAGATCGGGAAGAGCGGTATAATAGACGCCAGTCAAAACGAAGCGTCGACGGGAAGGATGAAGAGACTGGGAAACCTGTCGAGCCCTCTGAGCAACCAGTTGCTCCTGCTCCAATAGCCAAGAAGAAAGTTAGGAAAAGTGAAACCACCGCTGTTGACAATTCAAAGCCGAAATTGTCACCAGCCTCTTCCTCGGGCGGGGCCAAGAAAGGGAAGAAAGTGCGTCGTTTCAAAGGCTACAAGTACTGGGGTGCTCCACCCGCAAGTGCAAAACGGAAGAAGAAACCGGTAGCAATTGTGGCTCCAACGAGTTCCTCAGGAGGAAGCGGGCCTGTCAAGTCCACTCCATCAGACTCCATTTTCACCCCGAGTTCATCCAGTCGTCGTGAATCTTCTCCAAGTGTTTCAACCTATACGCCCGTGTCAGAGTACCAATCGAAAGAGAAAGCAGCTCGGAAGGAATTGGCAGAAGACAGTCGGAAGCAGTCAACGGCTTCAGTTCCGCACATTTCCGAAGAGGATTTGGCCAAGGAAGGAGAAGAGTTTGGAAAGAATGCTCTGAAAAATTTTGAAGACGAGGAAATGGATGATATGGATGAGGATGACTCAGTCTCTCGCTCAAATTTCGATTCCTTTGAGAAGACACGATACCCACCCATCCATGAGCTGACGACGGAGAATGTAACCAATATTCTAGGTGGAGATTTCTCAAGGGGTGGTGACTTTGATGACATGCGAGGAGATCCAGAGCGCCCTAAAGAGCCCGACTCTGAGAGTTTAAGGGTCATCCCTAGTGGACCGTCGAGCTGCAACACGGTTTATGACGACTCTGATTTCAGTAGTCAGCAGAGATATCCCCACATCCAATGGAGGAGGGAGTGTACCCGTCTTTGAGAATGAGAACAGAAGTTCTAGTTCGTGTAGTGGTGGAAATGGACCGACGCTGAATGTCACTGGGTCATCGTCCCAGCCACCAAGCACAAGCCATTCCCAGACATTGCAGCAGCAACAACAGTCAGGGACAAGAGGCCCTGTCCTCAGTCATGCCGCCGCATCAGTCACAAACGACATCCTCCTCTGCAAGTTATTTGCAACAACCTGCACAGTCACCGCTCATGCAAACTGCCATCCAAAAAGGTAAGTTAGAAAAAGAAAGACGGGAGAAGACCAAATATAGCTAGGTTTACTAACCATCATTTGCTTTTCAGCACCACCTGGACCACATCCTCAGCAGAGTTTTCAAACCCAGCAAGCTGTCACACCTTCAGCTGTGTGTCAAGTAGGACCACCTCAGTCCCAGCACCACCAACAACATCACCACGTGGACATGAGCAATATGGGTTATTCACACTTGACCCCGCAGCATACTCCGTCTGGCTATGGCCATGTCCACAGTAACCAAAGCATGGAGGGAATGGACAGCGGTGGCCAAGGGAACATGGAATCTCCACATTCGATTCAAAGCAATAGCTCTGCAGATACACCGTGCCACGGTGGACCCTCTTCTGTTGAAAACTATCAACAGTCCCCTTACCATCAACAACAGCATCAAAGACCACCGCCTTATGACTCGCTTCCACATTCACCAATGGTCATGTGTGGCCCACCGACACCTCAGTCACAGCAAATGCAAATGCAGCAACAAATGTCACAACAACATCCAGCGACACCTCAGAGTAAGTGTTCCTTAAACTTCGTATTTTGGGTTCACCTCTTGATTTTTTTTTATCTGTGTTAGATATGAACTACCCTGCACCGCTGACACCTCAGTCTGTGATGAATGTCCCTCCACCGCTTCACCTTCATCCCTCCCCGCCTCAGAACCTTCAACCATCTCCACCTCAGAATTACCATAAGCAAGGTTCTCCACCGCAGCAGCCCCCTCCCCAGTACATGAACATGAAGCAGCAAGGTTCACCGCAGAACATGAGTCACTACCAACAGCAGGCGCAACAGCAGCAGCATCACTACATGCCCAAACCAGCCATTTCCCCGAGTCCGTCTAGAATGATGACACAGTCACCATCCCTTCCCATGCAGCACCAAAGTTCTCCACAGAATCTGAGTCATGCAAACTACCCGCAGCAGCCACCAACTCCACACCAACAAACAAGGCAGAGTGCCATGCATGGCTATGCTCAGCAAATGGAAGTTCAACAACAGCAGCAACAACAACTTCAACACCAGCAGCAAGCATCTGTGATACATCAGAGGTCTATGACCCCCGCACCTCCAATGTCACCGGCATTGAATCACACTCAGAGAACTCCATTCCCGCAAGGTACTGTTTCTTCAAGCAACAGCTATGATTGTATTTGATTTCTTATAAATGTATTTTAACAGCTCATCAAATGGATGGGAGGTACTACAACCAGCAGATGCCAACACAGCAGAACTCAGGTTACCACGCGTCCTATCATCGGCCTCCACCACAGAGCTACCCGCAGCCGATCCCTTCGCCATCTCCTGCGCAGTCTCAACCACCACCATCACAGTCCTCACGACGTCACAGTTCTGTCACTCCAGCGCAGCAACATCAGCCCCAGCAGCAGTCTTACACGAGCATTGCCAAGCTCCAACAATTGACTGAACGGTGTCAGTCCATTCCGCCAGAGAGGCTTCAAGGTGGCTCCCCTCCTCAGTCACACGTGTCAGTCCCACCATCACTTCCATCTCGGCCTGCCTCCGTCGCCCCTAATTACATGAGTCCTCAAGCCTACCATCAAAACTACTACCAAAACATGCAGTCCAATTTGCAAATGGGAAGAGCAACTGAAGTCCCAGTAGTGCCTCCGGCAGCTCTGCCCCCTTCTAAACCAGTCACGGCCTCGCCTTCAAAATCCAGTAAATCCTCAGCCTCCAAGTCCAAATCTGGAAGGAATTCTTCATCATCTAATAGTGCCAGTAATAATTCCTACGCTCCACAAGTACCGCCCCCATCCCAGCCCATTATGCCTCCGACCTCAGCCCCTCCTCCGGGAATTCCTCACAACTACAGCTACAGCCAGTATGGACATCAGTACCCCTTCCAGTTCTTTGGAGGGAGTTTTCTCCAGCCGAATCCAATGATGATCCACGGCCACAATGGCCCTGGCCCTGGTTCTGTCCCACCTGCACAGTACCACCAAGATCCCAGGTCGGCGCAAACAGGCTCCGTCTACTCTTACAATCCATACGGAACACATCTCATGTCACAACTCAATCCTACAATGCGGAGATAGAAAATCTCCATAAAATCCATCACATTTCGACTGCCTTTTCAAAACCTGCTTTTAGTAGAGACAAAATGTTATTTTGCTTTTAAACGTAGAATTTCTAGATGAAATGCAAGTTTCCTGATTAATTTATTATCATGTCGTGTTGAAAAGTGTATAATTAGCTTGGAGTGATTGAGATTTTGTGAATTGTACACGAGAAGGATATATCGTTAAAAATATAAAAATATTTCGATCTAAAATAATAACCTTTGTTTTACTTTGTTCATTGGAGCTGATTCAGTGAAGGTCCGGAGTGTGACTTACTTGAAGTTTTGTTTCAATGGCAGCCATGTTGGAACGCCCGCAAACAAGTCCCTCGTCTCGGCTCGGATGGTCCCTTGTACAAACTGTTAGGATGGAAAAACTCTATTTTTTAATTTATTTTATAATTCCGACATTACCAGCGTTAGACGCTCAAGCGGAGACTCCGTGTTCAAGCAGTCCTTGTTTGCACGGTGGTCTGTGCGTACTCATGAACGACGGGAGCTTCGCTTGTGACTGTCCCAGGGAATTCCTGGGCCCGCTCTGTGCTGAAATGTAACTGAAACATTTCCAAAGTTGGGTGGTTTGTTGATTTAGACTGTTTTGCAGAGATCCTTGTGTCGAAGGAAGCGTCGAATGCAAGTTCGGGAGTACTTGTGTGCGGAGATCGGACAGTGAGTTTGAATGCGAATGCAGGCCGCCGTACGAAGGTCCTCATTGTGATCAGAAGAACCTGTAACGTTGGATTGCGTAGTTTTCACCCCACCCAACTGGCAATGGACTAATTACTTCGTGTTTTCCAGTTGTTTGGTGGACGAGGGAGAATGTATTGATGACCTCCTTCCTGCCCCTAACTGCTACCCTTGTAAAGATGACGAGACTTGTATCAAGATTAGCGAAGAAGAATACCAATGTGGACCAAACACGACCACGGTGAAACCTGAAAATTCTAAAGATGATGATGCTACAGGAGGCCCAATAGAATCGTCATCCTTTAACTATGTCATCCCTGTCTTTGTCGGGAGCATAATCTTCGCCTACCTGTTTCTCCTCGTCTTGGTTACCGTCGCTGACCATCGGAATAGGCGACGTCGCCCAAGCATCATTGTCGTCGGAGACCTCAAGAGAATCGCCGTGGACACATTCTATTTGCTCACTGTGGAGACAGGGAATGCCTTTTTCTCTGGCACCTCGGCAAAAATCTACTGCGAAATCATCGGAACCAAGAAACGTAGCAAGGTGAACCTAATCTTAGCCAGAATTCACATGGACTTGACCCTTTGTTTGATTTTCTAGGTGATTGTGCTCAACAACTATTTGCTCCGAAGCATGCGACAGAATGACAACATTGACTTTCTCATCAGCACTCCAGCACCACTGGGCGATCTAGTGATGCTTCGACTGTGGATCGATTCTAAAGACAAATCAAACGCAGGATGCCGTCCATCTTGGTAAAATTCGTTTCAATTCCTGACTTTGCTTTTTAACTTTGGCCCTACCTTACGCAGGTATTGTCGAAACGTGATTATTCGTGACATCAAAACGGAACAGATGTGGCACTTTTTCGTGCGTAAATGGCTCTCGTTTGAAGTTGGTGATTCCATTGCTGTTGAAATCCGGGCAGCACCAGAGTCGGAAGTGCTAAAGTTTTTCAAGCCAAGGCTGAGCTTCAGAGAGTACTGGCATCATATCCGGGAGCACCATGTCTGGATAAACACGCTGACCTGCCCACCGAGGTCAATGCACACAAGGGCAGAGAGGATCACGGTTCTGGCTGCGCTAATTTCTTGTTACATGTTCTTCACAATGGCCTTCTACGGATTCGACGCAGCTGACGGCAATCACAGTATGGCTTGTGATTACTTAAAATGTTTTCTAACGGCGAATTTCCAATTTAATTCTTGTCCACAGAGAAGCCGTATCATACCGAAATTGCATTCGATTCGTATTATCCAATCTTCGCATATGGAACTAAGGCTAGTCTCATCGGAACAGTATTTGGCTACATTATCGTCATGAGCTTCAGGTAACAAAGCCAAAATCAGAGAAAGAGAGACTTGAGGGCCTTGTGAGTTGTGACTGAAATGGAGCTGCTTTCTATAGATTTATTCGACGTCAAAGGATCCCTTGTTTGATTGTGTGGGACGACACTTTTGCGTGGAGGAAAAACGTCCAAGTGCAGACAGATGGTGATTACCCACCGATTCTGAGGGTTGATGTCGACAGCCCTTCGACTCCTTTTCGAATCCCTTCGACAGACGTGATCCAAACGGAAAACTGGATTCGAAAAATTCATGTCAACACTGGAACCATTATGCGGAATATTTACGAGCATAAGCCATATCAGAAGAGATTCGTGCACAACTACGTTCCAGGGAAGGCTGTGGAAGGGCGTGTTTCAAAGCAGCGGTCACGACGGAGTCAGTTGAAGGATGAAATCTCCCCCATGCGCCTCAGTTTCCTCACCGAAGTTTTAGCTGACAAACCCCCGGAACCAGTCATTGTCTGGAAGGGGAAGAAACGCAATGGGTATTTTTCTCGGATGAAAGCCCGGGTTCTGAATTCTGTCTCCAGGAAGAGCGTTCGTTTTCCTAATGAAATTGAAGAATCTCCATCCACATCCAGCACAGCTTACGCGCCGCTCACAAAGTTAGCAAACATTTCCTTTTGATATTGAATTGCTGCATCAGTTGCCTCGTCCACTATTTACTACTGTGATTCGTTTCGCGTCAGAATTGGAGGCGGTGACATCCTTGGAGTCCCTCCGGAGAACCAACCAAGACCAGAATTCACGAGCACTGAAACAGTGTTCGTTCCTCCTTCAACGATTGACCTTGACCAACCAGAACAACCGAACACACTGAAACTGGAACTTTGTTCCCTTGAATACACCCATGAGAATCATCACTTCCTGCCCCGACAATTTGTCTGGGTTTCCTGGATAATTTGTATCTTGAGCATATTCGGATTCTGCACGACCATTTTCTACTTTGGACTTTACGCTACTTGGGCCTTGAGCCACAACTGGATATTCTCAGTCACATGGGCAATCATCGAATCCATATTTTTCTTCCAGCCCCTCAAAGTCCTTATCGCTTACATCATTTCCATCTGCAAACGCCATATATTTGTAAGCATATTGTGCAATTGGATTTAATACCTAGTTTACTGTATTTGCTTTCCTTGATTTACCGTTTACTTAATTTCAGCATCAAAAACACCCAGACGAATTGGAAATGAAGCTTCGATTCAAGTTGCTCTGGGTGGTCGGAGCCGAAGAATTGTGGTTAGTTATCTGGCCACTGAACTACCTCATCCACCCACTCACCTACAACGGGGAATATGAATTGGACCCAGAGGATTGTCCATTTCCGGGTCATATGATGACCTCCAGAGAGCCAGGAGTGGCGGAAGAGACTCAGACAGAAGCATGGCGCCGATACTTGGGAACAGTTCGTTCCAGGCAATATTTTCCAAATACGCGACGACGAGTTTCAGACAAATTCCTACAGTTAAAGTCATATGCAGCTTCCAAAACGTCACACAAAGGGACTAATTAGCTCAAATCCAAATTTGAAAGTGAACGTACACTCTGTATTTTAATAAACCCGTAGGGTCAAAGTTGAACGCCGAATTAAAAACTAATCCTTACCTTCGCAAATTCTAAAGGTCAATTTAGATGAAAAATGGTCTTTGCATCTTTGCTTTGTCGTGATCTGATTGGTTCAATTCCTGATGAATGGAGTTGTAAAAATGCACCTAAAAAGTTGTAAGAAATTCCTGAAATTCCACAAATTCCTAAGCAGTCCATTTTAGCCTTGACCCTGACACCCCTTGGTCAAATGCTTGTCATTTCCAAATATCCCTGTAATGAAGTTAATGTTGATTGAAATTACTGGATAATTCCAGAATCGCTGGAATGTCGAAATGCTGGAAATCCAGGCGACATTGTCGCCCTTGACGTGAAAATGCCTTGCATAATTGGGCATTTTGTAGGCCTTTGAGTTGGGCGGTTTTTGCGGAGTTGCGTTTGAGTTGATTTCCAGAAAATCCGATCTCGAGCATCCGCCCTTCGTCCCTTCCCAAAAGATCAACACTCACTCGCCTTCTCATTCATTTCCAAACCTCTTGGGCTAATTGACATCCGATACAGGTCAAGGTCAACACCAGGTCAAACACAAAAGGAAGGAATCGGCTGACTAAAAGGACCACGATGGCAGCAGCTGGTGGTGGGTGGTATTCACCCAAACAGGTAATTCCCAGTTACTCATCGCTTAATTTCACAAACTACTTTCGGCTATAGTAATTAACAATGCTCCAACATAATGTCAATTACAACCCTACTAGAAATTGGCTATCACGGTTACCCAAGGCTGAGCTGTGTTTATGTAAGGTACACGTTTAAATGTTTTATCATTTTCCAGGTGGCAGGAAAGCATTACCCTTTGTTCGAGACATACTACCTGTCTTTGGATCCTGCTGGTAAAGGTCAAGTTGGAGCAATGGATGCGGCCAAGTTTTTAAAAAGATCTGGACTCTCTGATGCAATACTGAGCAAGGTAGTTTTTTTAGGCTTTTTAGAAAGTAACTCTCTTCAAATTACTATTAGGCAAGTGTCATTTTATTTTTAGATTTGGGATCTTTCTGATCCTACTGGAAAAGGATACTTGGACAAGGTGGGCATCTTTGTGGGGCTGAAGTTGGTTGCATTCGCACAGAATGGACGTGAGGTCAGTATCGCGAATGTGTTGGATGATAGCGTGCCAGAACCAGAGATGGTAAGTGTCCGTGGTGGATCGCTAAAGAGAGATTGATAAAGTCAATGTGTGACTCTGTAATGTATGGGTTTTGCAGAGCTCTGGAAGAGGACCACCACCAGCTGCGGTTGAACCATCAAGATCGCCACAACCACCTGCTCTGGACTGGAAGGTCAAGGACGTTGACCTAGTCAAATACAAGCAATTGTACAATAGCCTTGGACCAGAGGCTGGGAAGATCCCCGGTGGGAAGGCAAAGTCAATCCTAATAGACTCCAAACTGCCCGTGGACATTCTAGGGAAGATCTGGGATTTGGCAGATGCGGATAAGGACGGCTCCTTGAGTGAAACGGAGTTTGTAATTGCAATGCATTTAGTTTACAAATGTATAGAAAAGTATCCTCTTCCGCTCCAACTTCCGCCAGAGCTCCAGCAGCAGATGATTTCAACTCAAGGTCGTCCATCACCAGTTGTGACGTCGCTTCCACGTCAACCGTCGCTGACGGAGCTCCACCCTCAACCACAAATGGTGTCAGCAACACCACCCAGTCGGTCGTCTCCTTCCCCTGTTCCACCTCCGAGCATTCCATCTGTGCCATTACTTCCGGCCAAGGACAACTGGATCGTTCCATACGACGAAAGGGCAAAGTTCAAGGCACTCTTTCACTCAACCGATTTAGATCACGATGGATTTGTCTCAGGAACGGAAATCAAAGGTAAAGTTGAAAGTTTCTACAAGAATTAATTAAGCTCAAAGTGCTTGTTCTCAACAGGAGTTTTTCTTCAATCCGGACTCCCGCAGCAGACTCTTGCTCATATATGGAATTTGTGTGACTTTGATCAAAGTGGGAAACTAAATGCAGACCAGTTTACTCTTGCAATGTGGCTCGTTTCGAATGCTTTGAAAGGAATCCAACCACCGACTGCCCTGGCACCGGAAATGATTCCTCCAGGAATGGCTCCTCCAGCGGTAAAGAATTCAAAGAATTCCCATCCAATATACAACTTGCTAACTTTTCTTTTACTTTTTGGTACAGCCTCCGCCGGAGCCAGAACTGTCACCCGAGTTTGAGTTGCTAATGAGGGAAATTAACGAGCTCAGTCAAGAGAAAATGAATTTGGAAATGGAGATCTCAGGAAAGGAATGTGACAAGAAAATCAAATCAGGGGAAACCAAGTCTCTTCAGTCGGAACTAGACACGCTTGCAGCTACTCTCAAACAACTCGAAAATCAGAAAAATGTAGCGCAAGGAAAGTTGAGTGAACTTGATGGCCAGGTAAGCAATATTTATAAAACGTTGAACCTTGAATATGCAGAACCTGTAGATTCGTCAGTAAAGATGAAGCTTTAAAATAAATTTTCTGTTCGTCCTTAGGTATCAGCACTTCGTTTTCAAGCCGAGGAGCAGGAAGTGAAGCTCGTGGCTCAAGAATCAGAATTATCTTCCAAGGCAGCGGAGCTCGATGCTTTAGACAAGGAGGAGCATGAACTTCATTCAGAACTGGCCACTTGTGGGCGTGACATTGAGAAATTGGGTCTCCTCCTCCAGGAAACACTCCTTCAAATTAGTCAGGTAAAACTCCTTTACTTATATTTGCTTGACCTTCCTCACCTTTTGGTTTCTCTTCCAGTCAAAGACTCGCCTTTCATCCACGACTGAGGTAGAAGAGACGATGAAAAACAACCTAGTGAAATACACATCAGCAATAGACTCAAATAATGCGTACACTGTCACGGAACCGGAACTCCGTGACGTCAAGTCAGAACTGGACGAACTCATTGGAGTCCCTTCACCAAAATACTTCAACGGAAGCACCGATTCCGGACGAGCCAGTAACGGTTTCCCTACACAGTTTGACGCCTTCTCAGCTCCATCAGGCGGAGCAGCGGTTAGTAGCAACGGAACGGCTCCGCCTTGGGATGACCACGACCCCTTTGCTCCGGTTAAGGCCGCTGATCCCTTTGCCCCAGCCCACCATGACCCTTTTGCTCCTCCTGGGAACGTAGGCGGAGTGAGTCCTGGATTTAGCAGTGACCCCTTTGGGGCAGTTCCTTTTGAGTCAGAAGTTGCACCAGCACTACCACCAAAGAAGGCTCCACCACGCCCTGCACCGCCTAAAAATGCTCCAGCAAGACCACCGCCTCCAATGGCAAAACCACCGCCACGTAAGCTTAACTGTCCTCACTTTCTTTAGTATTTCCAAACTTAAATAATTTTTTACATACAGCGAAACAAGACCCCTTTTCTGGAGGTGATCAATTCGATGATGGATTCGCTGACTTTTCTCAATTTGAAAACCAGGTAACCATTAGACTCCACCTGTCCAACTAATTGCTAATCCACGACACTTTTCTTTTATCATTGTTTTGAGCAGTGAACTCCATTGTGTTCATTTTTATGATTTTGTTTCCATTCCTTTTGCTCTTGGTTTTGTAGACATGGGGAAGTAGTGTCAAGAATCACAACAATACGACGAATCCGAGCAACAATAACAATAATAATGAGAGTAATAAGAAACCCAGTACCAAGTTCCCTCCTGAACTCCTCGAGTTCACGGAAGATCCATTCAAGAACTACAGATACGAAGATCCTTTTGAGAACTCTGACCCTTTTGCCAGCAACTGAGAACCTGTCACCTCTGTCTCTGATATTTAAAACCTCTCTCAAAGTCAACCGGCAAGTGCAGTTAGTGTGAAATAAATTATTATGACCAGGATTCTCAAGCTCAGAGCTCAAGTGGCCATTTTGGATCAAAATATTGCAAGATTTGTTACATATTTTGATTTTATTCCGGTAATTCCCGGATGTTCCAAGAGTTGTTCTACAGATATACTAATTAATTGTAAAGTTGTATATTCGTAGCAATAGAGACCTTAGTTGATTACCTTAATTTAAGGGTAAATTAGCTTAAGATTAGTAACGTCCAACTCCTCCAACACGGAGGAGGCCCTGTGCCCTCTGTGCAGATTAATCAGAGAGGACCTTCTTCACCTAACTCTCCGATATCCGCTTTAATAGTAAGACGACTCTGGTCTGTAACGCCGCATCATCAGACTCGTCGGGTTACAGTGTATAGATTCTTGTAAGAGTTTAGTTTTGCCCATTCCAAGGAAAAGGAGAGAAAAGTCATCACCAGAATCCCAGGATTCTAATCATCGAGTGTAATCCAGTAATTAAGCAAAGTGGGTAAAATCCCAACTAAGTCGAGTCTAAAAGGGATGACACTTTTCCCTCCTTTGTCAACAAGCCATCAACTAATTCAATTCTATAACTCCTGAGGGGCCAGGCAGCCAGTAAATAGCCGCCATTGTCAGTCCTCAGGTAGCAAACGAAAACAAAACAAAAAATAATTAGGGAAAGAACTAAACAAACTAATGGAGGATGAGTTACAAAACCTCCATTTACACTCTGCGCGCAAATACTAAAACCAACCACTTTCCAAGTGTCCTCGTCGTCCCCAATATTTTTGTCTTTTCATCTATCCTTACTAGCAAGTGTGTCATTTCTGAGTCGTGATTCCAACCAGATTTAAGATTTGGAAAGATTTATCAAAATAAGTTCACCATCCAGGAATTGGGGGGAATTCCAACGGACGGGGGATTCGTTAAACTAAATCTTTCCAAACCTTGAACCCTCTGTTAATTTACCAAGCTCAATTCTATAAATTGTTAAAGAACTCCGTCATTTTTCGCTGTGTTTTAGTCCACCATTAATTTGAGTCTTGATTTCAATTTCCTGAAATGATGGCTAATTTGATTTTTGATCGTTTCCTTTAGTTTCCCCATTTACTTCCCCAGCCCTGAAACAAGGAAAATCGATTAGAATCTCTCAAATCTGAAAAAGCCTGGGTTGTTTATATACCATGTTGTGCTTGTCCTCGACATTGTGGACGTGGGGGTCCCATGAGTTTCCATGATCGATTTTTGATCCCAGGTGTGAGTCCATGTGATCCGTTGGTGGCCCAAATGGGAACATCATCGGAGGATGTTGCATGTTTCCACCCATATGCATCGGAGGGGGAGGCCCAAGTCCCCCGTTCATCATTCGGTGTGGCCCGTCAATCAACTGAAACAAAAAGAAAATTGTTTACAAAGTTTCCTCCAAAAGAGTCCAAAAGAAAAAACTCTTTCGAGTGTAACTTACTTGCTGAAGTTCCACAATTCGATTGGGATCAATTTCTTCAATAAATCTTCGTCCCAAAAAGTTCCGTCCGTCGTTTCCTCCACGTTGTTGATGACTTCCATGGATGCCATTGTTAGGGGCTTGATTGGAAGCGTACTGCGGTGGTCCATACACAGAGCCCATCCACCCTTGTCCTTGCCCTGGAAGAGACTGCGGCTGTGCTGTGCCTTGCACTGACATAGACGGCGGGAGTTGATTAGATTCAAGACAGTCCAGCGTGGAAAAGGGATTGTTGAGACCTCCTGGATTTGAATTGACATTCTTCCAAGCCCGCTCACCTCCGATTGGCCTTGGAAGTCGACTTTCATTCTTCATCGAATCTATGATTAAACAATCCCCATTAATCCTTGCCCTGTATTCATAATTTAAATTGAACTTACTTTGCTGTTGATTCCCATGGACATCGATTTGATCCACAGATGAGAAGAGGACTTGTGGATCCAAAGTTCCTGTTGCACTGGCCAGTGCTGCCAAATGTTGCAAGTCCACAACTGACGAGTCGTTTCCATAAGGATTCCATCCTGAACTCATGTTCATCCCTGGGGCCATCTCTTGTCTCCCTGAATTCGTCATGTCCCTCCTGTTTCCAAAGGGCTTTCCAAAGGGAGAGTTGAGCTTGTATGAGGAGTGCATGTGTTGCTGCTGCTGGTTCTGAAGCTGCTGCTGTTGCTGGAAATTGGGCACTGTTCCTTGCTGTCCAGCCTGAGGTCCGAGTTTCGAGTGTTGTGGGAGATTGAAAGAAGGAGCCCTTGGGTTGAGCCTGGAGGAGAGTATTACATTGGTTGGTAGACTCGAAGATGAGGCAGTGGAGAGTGGTTGGGAGGTGGATGAAAGGCCGGCAGGAGGAGGAGCTACGCCACCACTGATTAGTTGGAGGAACATTCCAAAGCAAAAAAACACAAAAGGAAAATCCCCAGTTAGAACCATGATCCAAACAATTCTAGAGCAATTCACAATATTCACAGCAAGACATCAGCTTCATCACAGAGAAGAGAAAGAAGTTATCAGAAGTAAAGTTGGAAATCGAAGAAAAACGAGAAATTGAGAATAAGTTGACAAAGGAAAATGAACAAAACTAGGAAAGTTCACAAATCAGACAAATTAAAAAATTCATGTGTTGAAATTAGCAATAAAATAAATGGAAAAAGGAATTGAGATAGCAAGAGGAAGAATTGGAAGAATGCAAGTCGAAAGCTAAAGCTATTTTGTAGTGTTGTTCCGTACCTGTTGTTGCCATACATCATTGAGTTTTGGGATCCAATTCCAGGGCCAATTTCCTGTCCCATCAGTCCGTAATTTTGTGAAGAGGAGAGTCCCGACAATCCACTCATCCCCATTCCACCAACATTCCTTGAACTCCCGAAACCAGTCAAGTTTTGTCCAGAAGATACAATCCCTCCAAATCCTGATGAGATTGGGTTCTCCTGGAGGAAAGAGTTGACGTGATCTATTCTATTTGAAGTTTCTAGCCTCTGTTGTGACTGCATTGAACCCATGCGGAGAATGGGGGAACCAACCGTAGTCCCACGATAGCCAGGTGCTTTGGCAGCGTCAGCCTAAAACAAATACAAAAGAACATTTAGTCCCTGCCTGTGTTGCCCTGCTCCATGTCAAAGGTCAATTCTAACCTGTGGAAGATCTGCTTCCAATGAGGAGCCGAGTGAACCAGTGCTACTCAGCCCCGGTCCCAAACTCCCTACGAGCCCTCCATTTTGCAATCCACCAGCCATTTGTGAAGTCACTGTGCTCAGACTCGTCGATTGGATCCCAGATGCAGCCACTGAGGCAAAGTTCATTGCCCTTGCTGCAGAGGAATTGAGTGCGTTGTGATTGATCAGGCCGGAACCAATTGAGCCCAGTGGAGAGCCCATACTGTTCGAATTATTCGAAGAAGTGAAACTGCTCATTCCAATTGAGGACGAGAGAGTGGAAGGCTGGGCCAAATCACCAGGGAACCATCCCGCCGTCTTGCTAAAGGTGTAATTGAAAGGCGAATATTCCAACGGTTCTGGTTGCTGCTTCGTTAAGCTGGAGGACTCCGTACTAAAAAATATAAAATATATAAACATGAGTTCCCAAAGCTTACAAGTTTAAGTTCCCGAGATCTCCCAACACTCACTTTTCGTTAGCAGACGTTGATCGCAAGCTTCCAGGTGGAGCAATGACACTGCTTCCAGGGGTCAAGTTCCGTGTCACTGGAATCGGAGAGCTAGATGGTTGTGGCTGCTGCTGTAGTCCACTCACTTGACTTCCTGGAGCCTTCACTTGATGCCCTTGGGTTGACATGTTGTTCATTGGAGGTGAGCTCAATGCTGAATTTGTAAAGATTTGCGTTCCGCCTGTGAGGCAGGTTCCACTGGTAAACATCCCTTTTGACGAATCTCCATTGAGCCCTCCAAGGGATGGTGAAGAGGAGGGCACAGGAGAGCCTGGTGCTGAGGAAGGGCCTACGTTTCCCACCGATGGAGGCGTCGTGCCATGACCCACAGGAAATGGAGTTGTTCCTGATTTTGACGTGACCACAAACGAGTTCGAAATGGAAGTCGGTGCCATATTGAATCCCGAGCTGACATGAGTTGCTGTTGGTTTTTGAACAAAGGGGACCGGTTTCTTGGCAATTGAGGTTGGAACGGAGCCACAACTTTTGAGGGAAGTCGTTGAGTTCCCATTCACCGGAGTTGTTGGCTTTGTCGACGGAGAGACTTGACTCGTTGTCGTTGGAGGTGACGCCGCTGACTTGTTCGACTTGCACTTGGTAGTGGGTGCTGCGATAAAAGTGGTAAATGGCATGTTGTCAAAAGTAGTGGTAGGAGATGCGGTACTCGTAGCGGTTGGTATAATGGGAACTGGACGAGATGTGGTTGTTGTCCCGACTGGGATTGAGAATTGGGAGAATGTCCCAGTAGGGAACGGTGCTGGTGTTGCTGATGGAGCGGATGATGACAATGGGAAAAGCTTTTTGATGTCGAGATCAGGCTCGTTCATGAGAGCAGTGATAAGGGAGTGTGCTTGCTTCGTTGCCTCAACGGTCCCTTTGATCTGGATAGTACGCTCTGGTTGAGCTTGACCTTTTTGTTGCTTTTCTACCTCAATGTGGGCACCAGTTGCTTCTCGGATGGCGTTGATATTACAACCACCTCGCCCAATGACCCTGGAGATTACAGAGGAAGGGACAATGACCTTCTTTGACCTTGATGAAGGGAAGCTCCTTGTCACTTCCTTCCATCCATCATCCTTTCGTCCTGGTTTCGTCACTGCAGATGTCCCAGTCCCAATCAATCCTGTCCCATTGGAGGATGCTTTGGCAAAGGTCGTGGTGGGTTGGACATAGCTGTAGGCAGAGAACATTGTAGTCTCAGTCGTACTGTCAAAGTTTGACGCAGCACTCCGAGAAGGTTGTTCGAAGTATTTAGAACTCTTCTCAATGACATCAAGAGCATCCGACAAAAGGGCTTTGTTTCCCTTCTTCGAAGTCCCCGGAACAGCTCTAAAAACCCATTCAAATTAGGTTCATTTTTGCATTGGGGTTACAAACCTTCCTTACCTTTGCGGTTTGGTTGTGGTGGTGGTATTGTTGATGGCTGTTTGTTCTTCCACTTTGTTCTCCAATGGTGCAGGTGCTTCTCGCTTAGACTTTTTGTCCTTCCCTTTAGGTGTAGTTGCGTTTGTCGGGTGAATCTTATTGGACTCTGCCTGCCCATCCATCTTGTTATCCTTCTCTCTCAAAACGTCCTTTGAATTAGCAATCGTTTTCTTCTCGTTTGGTTTCTCTTCGACATGGATCGGTGGAGGAATTGGATTGCTTGTTGGTTGAGCAATGAGTTGATTCTGACGCTCTCGCTCCTTGCGGTTCTTCCGCTTTCGACTCTTTGCACTTATCTTCGGTTCTTGAGGATCCTCTTCTTTCCGATGGTCCTTGACATTCTCTTTGTTGCATTTCCCGTTGGTACTGGAATTTGAGCCCATGGAATTAGCATCAATCCCTGAGTCAAGGATATTCAAGTCCTCATCGTCATCGTCCTGCTCGTCATCATCGTCGTCTTGCTCTCCAGCCGGGCCTTGTCGTTTCTCGGCCTTCTTCTTCTTCTTCTTTTCACGACGACGAGCAGCCGCCATACGCTTTGACTCCTCACGTGATCTCTCCTGGTCAAGTTCCTCAAGTAAGATCGATGCGTTCTTATTCGCCTCAAGTGCTTGCTTGTCCTTGGCTTGCTTCACAAATTCTCCGCAGTGTTGACATCTAAAAGATAAAAACTACAGTTAGAGAATGCTGTAAAGATGATAGTTCTTACAACGAACCCGAACAGTAAAGTGATCAACCCATTATTTTAAATTTTAAACTTACTTCTTGAGAAGTTCTGGTTCTCCCTGGATGGATGCGTAGAATCTTAGCATTTCCCCATCAGACGGGAACTGCTGAACATTCTTGACAACCCAACGGATGGCTTTGACATGTCCTTTGCGAAACGCAGCCATGAGACAAGAGACCTTGCGGTTATCTTGTACGTCCAAGTCAGCCCTATGTTTGGCCAGGATTTGTACAACGTCGAGATGTCCACCGTTGCAAGCCAACCACATGGGTGTGCATCCTTTCTTGTTCCTGACTTCGACCATTGCATGCTTGCTAAGGAGGAGCTCCACAAATCGGTAGTGACCCTTGTCCGCTGCAATAGTGAGTGCAGTATCTTTGGTAGCAGGGACAGGTGCGGCATTCACGTCAGCCCCTTTGTCTATCAGTATCTTCCCCACCTCAGTGTAACCACCATTGGCAGCTTCCACTGTTGACAAGAACAAAGAATTATTAGCCTGTCATGATAAGCCACTCGTCAACAATCATTTCTTACTCAGTGGAGTCAGACCAGTTTTCGCACGATGCTCCAAATTGGCCTTTCTTTCGAGCAGAAGTGCAACGACCTCCTGTCTCCCTTGGAAGCAGGCCAGGGTCAGGGCCGTGTTCTTATTCGTCTCGATTTGTGCATTGATGTCCGAGCCCATGTCCAGAAGGAGTTTTACGGCAGGTGTGTTTCCATTCATTGCTGCCAGCATGAGGGGTGAAATACCCAGTTTAGATCCAGTCCGAGAGTTAATTTCAGCTCCGTTTTGAAGGAGGAGTTTGATGATGTTGACATAACCACCGGAAGCAGCGAGACTCAGCGGAGTGTAGTCAGACACATTTCGATGTTCCTTGTTGGCTCCTTTCTTGATTAGAAGATCAACCACTTCAAGTCGTCCTTTGGTACAGGCCAAGGACAGGGCGGTGTCTTTTGTTCGATCGGATTGAGCCTCAATGTCAGCCCCACGGGAGAGCAGGAGTTCAACCACTTTGTCAAATCCACCGTCAGCAGCCAAGATCAGAGGAGTGCAACCCTTCTTGTCTCGATGTTCTTAAAACGCAAAATACATTTAATAATTAAGTTTCAAGATTTTCCTGATTTTCCTTATTTAGATAAAACCTCACCGATATTTGCCTTTCGACCTAGCAAGAATTCGACCACCTCATAGTGTCCTGATGCTGACGCAATTGAGAGACTCGTCTCCCCTCCCGACTCTGTGGCATTGTTAACATCAAAATGGTTCCCGTTGACCTGCTGCCCGGTGATGGTCGTCTGAGTCGATGCGACGGACTGGTTTTGCTTCCCATGAGAATGGCCATGAGCATGCGCACCATGAGTCTGTGTCTGTTGATTGGATTGTCGAGAACAACCACCACCGCTCTGGGCAAGTGGACGAGACCTTTTAGCCAGCTGCTTCTTCTGTCCCACTGGAGCCGCTAGAGAGCTCACTGGGGGCACTTGATTCACTGGAATTGGAGGTTGGCCTGGTGGTGCTGAGGTCCCTGAAATTTTCCCTGTCGGGAGCGGTGGTACTGCCGGAGCCTTTTGCTGTCCTGTTTCTTTCTTCGCCGCTTTCACAGCACCGGGTGGAGGACCTGCGCTTGGTGGGACGAGTCCTGCTGCAGCAGCAGCTGCTGCAAAGGCAGCAGGAAGCGGTGGTGGATGATGCGGAAGAAACTGTTGCTGGAAGTTGTTCAAGTTGGCGGCAGCATTGATGATCGTCGTCGTTTGCATCGTCGTAGTTGAGCCATCTCCAGATGCACCTACTTGGTACGACTGCACGTGCACTTCTCCAGTAGGACCCATCTGAAAAAGTACCAAAGGCAACCATTAATTTTTGAGTCTTTAGCCCATGAGATTCCCATGTCCAAATATATAAGGCAAGAGTAGCAACCTGGAGAGCAGAGGGTAATGGGAAGCAGTCAAGAGGAAATGCAGCAGCGGCAGCATTCATAATTACTTCATTGGCTCCAGGTGGGAGATTCTCCCCGTCAAAAATCGTTTCAGTTTCTCCATTTCCGTGAGTTACAACGACAGTGGTAGTGGTAGTAGTTGTAGTTCCAGGAGGCCCTTGGCCTGGGTCCAACGTCCCTCCTGCCCCTTGGAGCATCCCTTTCTTCAGAAACTGCTGCTGGTGTTGGGCAAAGATCTGAGTGAGTTGCTTCGTATCCAATTTGATGTCCTTTAAATCCAGCGTGCTTCCACCGAGGTTGGTAAGGACTTGTTGTACCTGGAATTACCGATGGAACTCAATGTTAGCCAATGCCAGTCCTTTGCTTGGTTTCATTTTAACTCTCTGACCATTCCGGTAGGGATTTGCCCACCCTGCGGCAGGGCGATTGGGGTGGCTGCCCCCTTTCCAACTCCAGCTGGAGTTGAAGGGACAACCGACCCTGCAGCAGAGCCACTCTGCGTCTGCGCTGGACTCACTGGAGCACTCGGTGTGAGACTCTTGTCACTGGCACTTCCAGGAGACGTGGAGCCCTGGGCACCGCTTGGGACACCACCCGCAGACACGAGTTGGGAAGTCTTACGTGGCTTAGATTTCAATTTTGGTCGCTCACTTATAGCAGTGGCAGCAGTGACCTGAAAAGTTTTTTCTGTGAGTCTTTTCTTCCGGTAGCAACAAAAGAAAAATATGGGGCGGGGCGACTCTTTTTCCTGGTTCCCAAGGCTTAAAGAGTGAGCGTCCTGTCTCTCTCTATCAAACTACAAGCGATGGTTGCAAAAAAGCAAAATAAAATGTGGAGAGGGTACATGACCGATGAAATGCCCACCTGAGATGCAACGAGAGGTGGACCGGAGCCGCTGATTTGAAACGCCGAAGCGTATGAGGGAACGACAGTCCCGGCAGTGACTGATGACGACGGATGTTGTTGGTGTTGCCCAGAAGAAGGCTCAGCAGCTGCTGGCCTCTTGACATGGACGTGACCTGGTGGGGCTTGAAAGGCTTCCGATGTCTTGCAACAGTCAGCGCACATCCCACCTGGAAGTCCTACCGTTCCTTTCTTCCCTCCGGAAGACTCGCTCGCTTTCTGCCCAGTTGAGACACACTTCCCCCCGTCAGTCGTCGTCAGATTTTGCGTTGGAGTTGGGAGAGCCTTTGCATCCGTTGGGAGGAAAGGTACTTTCGGAGGAACCGCTTTCCCCGCTGGAAGAGGCTGGTCGAATTGAGTCACGATTTGGATCTTCTTTATCGGAGTATTTCCTTCTCCAGTAGGGTCTTTTGGCTACACAAAATTAGTATAAAGTTACTAAACTAATCAACACAAAACTTTGGTTTTAACTCACTGGAACTCCGGGTGTTGGTGGAGCAGAGTCCAAAGTGGATGTTGATCGACACTTTCTCAAAACAGAAGTGGAGGCTTTAGCTGCTGCAGCTGCTTTCGGATCCACTCCTTTCCCTGCTTGTCCTGGTGGGGCTCCCTTTGTTGCGACTTGGCCTTGCTTCGGAGGCCCTTGACCCTTGGCCACTGCAGCCTTCATGTTGGGTGGTGTATAGTCCAAGAGGCAACGGATGACAGAGGTGTGGCCTCCTCGGGCAGCTTCGATGATCATCGTGGAGTTATCCTAAAATAAATTTTGAAGTTAGAAAGAAAACCGTTTGTCTCTCCATGTTCCAACAAATCCTTACCTTGAGCTTATGGTAAGGATTGGCCCCAAGTGCAAGTAACATTTCCACAGCGGCAAGGTGCCCCCCAGCACATGCCAGTGATAAAGGTGTGTGGTCGTTACTCGTCGTTTGGCGATTCACCTGGAAACCAACAGAGAAACAGAATATTACACGTTCCCACAGTAGAATAATCTAGTAACCCATACCTCAGCATTCTTTCCATGGAGAAACTTCATGACATCAATGTGACCTCCACGACAGGCTTTCATAAAAGGCGATCGACCTCCTTCAGACAAATGTTCCTGGAAAAAAAAGTGAGTAGTCAAGAAAAAACACTGACCGGAAGAATTACGAATTACGATACACACTAGGGAAAAACCTGACATTCAACTTACCGGATTGCAACCCATTTCCACAAAGAGTTGGACGACGTCGAGGTGACCGTTCTCAGCAGCAAAGGATAACGCAATGTCTTGAGCTCCGTTTTGTCGAAAGATGTCTGCTCCTTTCTCAATCAAGAATCTGAACATTGTATTTAATTAATTAATTGTGACAACAATTAATGCAAGTAAGTTCTGGCATATTTTGTATTTTTCCTTACTGGACAACTTGGAGATGGCCTTCTTGTGCCGCTTCCATGAGAGGCGTGGAAGCTCCTAGTTCAATGTCAGCTCCAACCTTGAGCAAGAGGTCGACGACGTCAAGGAATCCACCACATGCGGCAAGCGTCAGGGCAGTTTCTTGCGTCTCTTCCGTTTTGGCATTGACAAGCGCGTGGTGTTTGAGGAGCATTTTGACAACACAGAGATGACCTTCCCTCGCTGCCTCCATCAGCGGAGTATAGCCTTCGTCATTAACTTCTTCGATATTGGCACCACGTTCCAGGAGCAACTCGGCCAGTTCTACGTGACCTCCACAAGCTGCTAAGGTCAGAGGTGACTCAAAACTGTCCGCGGGCATGTTGACCTAAAATCAGTTTTCCAACATGAACTAAAACCCGAATCCTATTCAACAGCTAACAGCGCTAACAGCAAGCTACCCGTTTTACCTGAGCTCCAGAGTCAAGCAAAAGGCGAGCTACTTCGACATGTCCATCCATCGATGCCTCCATCAGAGCAGTATGCATCTCATCAGTTTTGTGTTGCTGAAAGCACAGAAGGTAAAGTTAAGTTTATTCTGGGACACTCTTGTTTTGAATTACCACAAAATAGTTGCAAATTAACAGTCCCTCTTGGACCTTTTCCTTTTTGGTCAATTTGGGGATTGGAAGGGGCTTTGGATCGTAGAAATTATAACAACCCCCAGTCGTATTTGGAGGGAGACTTGGCATAACTGCACAATCCTCTCCATTCGTGTCAAGTGGGTGGGAAAATGGCAAATAGCAACAAGGGCAGAAGGGACAAATCCCTGAAACAGTTACTGACAACTGAAGTGCAGGAAACATTGTCTTTCACTGAACAATATTCAGGTTCAAAATCAATTAATTCAAAACTCTTGAAGTCGAAGCAATTTCACTGAAATTCGGAGTGATCGAATGGAATTTCGGAATGAGTGACTGACAAATTGAATGAAAAAAAAATAAGATTTTTTGTGTTTTGATTTTGGCGCTCAGGGGTCTCAATTGGCATGGAAAATGGAAATTGAACTTTTGAACTTACTTGGTCAGCACCAGCTTCCAGGAGGAACCTCACCATGTCAAGGTGGCCTTTGTAACAGGCAACGGTAAGGGCAGACTCTTTGAATTCGTTGGAATGGGTGTTAATCCCAGCTCCGTGGTTAAGCAGAAGCTGAAAATGGCACAAAGGTCAGGCTAAAGGTCACCGTCTTCTTGCAAAGAGGAGTTTACCCTTGCAACCGGTACGTGTCCAGCTGACGCCGCTTCCATGAGAGGTGTATGTCCGTTTTCATTGTTGTCTTCTACATGCGCACCGGCCTTGAGGAGTTCTTCAACCACAGACACATGGCCCGAGGCACAGGCATACATGAGAGCGCTGTTCCCACAAGCGGATTGTGCATTCACCTCCGCTCCGTGACTCAGAAGGAGACGGACGATTTCCAGGTGACCTTGAGATGCAGCGTCCATGAGGGGCGTGAGGTCGCCTTTACTTCCCCGGTCATCCACATTTGCACCCATTGCGAGCAACACCTGTTCAATACAATGTTCAAAATCATAAGATAAAAACAAAATTCCAATTTTTCATGAGAATGTTTATTGTACCCTGGCGAGTTCAAAGTAGCCAGAAGAGCAGGCAAGAGCAAGGAGACTGTCACCTTCCTCCATTGAATCAGAACGTCCTTCCTCAATGGATTTTCTAACAATGGGAAATAAATTAAATGTAAACATCAACTCCCCAGCTATCGTGTGGCACGTGTGAAACCCATACCGTTGAGAATCCCGCATCCTGTTGATGGCAGCAGAGGCTTCACCCAGTGCTGAGGATACGGTCAAGGTCAGTTTCCGGAGACTCTCGGGGTCAGACATGAGTTTCCCATCGGTGAAACCTTAAGGTCAGAGGGTTATGAATTAATTATCTGTTTTGAGATTTGAGAGTACTTAAAGTGTGTGTGTAAAGAGTCTTGCATCTTACATATTTGGTTACCTGCAGCCTCAAAGAAAGCCTCAAGGCGTGCCTGGGCATCAGGAGGGATATTCTGGAGCACGGCAGGGTCGCCTTCCGTCGAGAGTAGAAATCCAGACGGCTCATCTTCCTCATCAGACTCATCTCGTTCCAGATACTCATCTCCCTAAATAAGACAAAATTAAAAATAATTAAAGCACTCTGACTAACGAAGTTTGTTTATATGAATGAAAAGTTGAAGAAGGTAAGGAGTGCGCCTCATAAATTCTTGATGAATGCAATCTAATGGTAATGTTGGGGAAGTGGAATTGATGATCTCTCTGTTCTGTGTGTTGTGTGAGTTGACAAAAAGATATGACGATGATGAGCGCATTGACCTCCTCATCCTCATCGGATCTCACGAGTGTAGTTTTATTACATAGTAGTCAGATTTTAATGCTCCATTATTGTCACATTTAGATTCAGCAAGGACCAACCTGGAGAAGTGATGTCCAAATACTGAGGAACTGACGGAGTACTCCCAATGAACTTTTACGCTCCTTACAATCCTAAACCAGAGAGAAATGAAGAGCGGAAATTACCAATTAAAAGTGTGTTAAAGGGAGCCCATTCAGACAGAGAGAGAAGATGTTAATCCATCCTAAAGTCCATTCACACACACACCCTCACGCACCTCCTAACGACAATAATTATGCTCTACGAGACAATTCCCTGCAGTGTACTCAACCAAGGAGCAGAGGGAAACTGCATTTCATCACTCACGAATAAAAGTAATAATGGGAATTTGATCTCTGCGTCATGAGATCATTAGCCTAGCCTGCCTTTACACAGATCATTTTTGCACAATTCCAATTTTTGCAATTCATATATGAAATCGTAAACTCACGTTTCATGGAACTCTTAGAATTTTGAGCAAATCACACCTGCATTTATGGTTACTTGAAATCGATAAAAGGAGAATAAAGGAAATGGTATTTATGAGGTCTTTGTTTTCGCAAATTCTGACTCAGAATGTCATTACTGACATTTTCTAGAAAGTGAGAAATCAGTCTCCTTTCACTCTGTGTGTCACTCGCATTGTTTTGATATTGAAAGGGGATTAGGCGTTAATCCTTTATGAGTTTCTTAACACAATTTGACAATGTTATGAAAGGGAAAGTCTGGAGAAATCTAAAATTACTGTCATTCCTTCAAGTCGGATCAAAAATTGTGTCAAAAAATCTAGCACTAGGAGGTTAAAGTTAGTTCGAAGTGTGAAAAGGATGATGGATGAGAGATAAAGCGTAGGAATTTGCCTAATTGAATGCTGATAGATTCCTTTCGTCACATGAATTCTGAAACATTTCGACAGAGTGAGGCAATGTGTGTCAAAAAATCAAAAGCACAAGGGAATGCTGAGAGAGATGACAATGACATCGTGACATGCAGTTTGGACGAATGACCTTTGGAAATGTGGAATTGAGCTAGACTCTCCTGTCACCACCTTGCAGCCTACCGACTTCTAAGTAAATGTTAGTCTCATGAAGGTTAGGAAGTGGACAATTAGTGAGTATCTTTTAATTAAAAGATTCTCACCATTTCATCTTCTTCCTCTTCTTCCTCTCCATCATCATCACTGGAGGTGTTTTGGAGGAAGATTGGGTTAGTGTTGGCAGCGAATCCTCTCCTGTTTTTCCGGAGGCAGCTGACGATGGACTTGGACTTGCCCATGGCACCTACAGTCCCGACGGAGGTACATTTGGTTCCACGGATACCCGCGATCCCTCGGACACGCTTGATGGCGGAAGCAGCGGTGCCGATACTCAGTCCAGGTCCTCCAGGAGTTCTCCCTCGTCTCTTGTTGTTATGCGTCCTCTCCACGATTGGTAGTTGGGGACGGTGTTGAGGCAGTGGTTTCCTTGGTGTCGATGGTAGTTTCACGGTTTCTTCTTCATCCTCGCTAATTTCATCGGTGGCACATTCCTCCTCGTCAACGTCTTCGTCCTCCTCCTCTTCCTCTTCGCCGTCTTCCTCTTCCTCACCGAGACATTCTGATGACACGTCTTCCTCATCCTCTTCGTCCTCACAGTCGTCAGAGCAGTCGATTTCATCCTCATCGTCCACGAATTGATCCGACTCTACCACTTCCCCATGGATATGGTGGATAGGTGAGTCAGGGGGTACAACAGATCCTCCAGGTGTTGATGTACTTGCAGAAGTTGGATCCCCAGGGTCATGCCCAGGTTGTTGTTGTTGTTGGGATGGACGACCGCGGTATCGAATCTCGGGCAGTGAGTAGTCCTCGGTGTCGGTGAGGGCTTCATCGAAAGGTACCGGAGATGAGGGTGGGACGACATGGACAATCACTTGATCCTCTACCGTGTCACCACGGGAAGGGTTTCCAACTCTTGTCGGGAGTGGAGCTCGGAGACAGATCTCACCGTCAAACTCGGATGCGGTGATGACATTGACACCAGGGGCTGGTCCCTTGGGTACTTGCTTGACTTTGACCTTGGCCATTCGTTTTGACAGTGGTCCAGGTCCAACCCCTGACGAAGTGCCCTTTACGGTGGAGGAGGTGACTTTTGAACTCATCCTCGGGCAGGGGCGAGTGTTTAATTGACCTTAACTATAATAGTTTTATGCGGAGTTGTTCCGTGGGGTTGACCTCTGACCTTTATGGTTGGTATCCCAAGGAGAAATTGCTTTATAAATTAGTTGATGCTGTTTCCTCCGCTCCCTGTTAGCTGTACCGTTCTTTTGAGGAGAGTAAAGGAGTCAGCCATTCATTCCCTTCACTGCCCCATTGGGCTCAATCTGCTCACTCCTTCAAAGAATAAACCAAACACAATTCATTAACAAATGACAACATGGCACACATTTATCCAGTCACATACACGTAGTAACTCTTTATACGGATCATTCAACAGTCAAATGTTCATATTATTCCATTTATCAACTGATTAGGATCAGTAGAAGGGCTTCTGCCAGGGAAAGTTACGTCTTGGTTTCACCCGTGAACCCACAGAGTTTCAGACTCATACAACATGCCAAAAAATTCCAATGCCTAGGCTATTTGTATACATTGAAAAGGACATCCACAAATACGCAAATTAAAACATTGCATCAGCCAAATTCCTTTGTTAAAAAGCTTCCAATTTCACAATTTTCAAATATCATGTAATTCCAAAGACATTTTGCAAATTGAGCTGTTTTCAGTACAAGTTGTGCAATATTTGATTCATTTTAGCATTTAGAGACTCGCAATGGTAGGAAATTCAAACTTGTGACGCCGTTATCCAACTACGCTTAACTTAAAACTTTTAGCCTAGCGTTCAAAAACTTGCACTCCATTGTCTGTAATTACGACGAAATTTTGCAAATTGAGCTGTTGTCAGTACAAGTTGTGCAATATTTGATTCGTTTTAGCATTTAGGGATCATTTTTAAAATTAAACTTTACCCAACAGCGTTCTACTAAAATGATACTTTTTCGAATCTATTTAATAATTTAAAACTGAAAAAATTGTCTCGATTAATCTATTAATCAATTTGTGGAAAAAGAAAGTTTCATCTTTTAGCCTTTTGTTCAAAATCTTAAAAGAATGAAACGGAACAATTTTAAAAGAATTGATTGTTTCAAATGTTGTACAACCTAGATTTTGATCAGATTAAGTGTTGGTGAAGTTGTGCTGTTCTGATGTAATGTAGGTAGTCTAGTAGGTAGTCTGATTAAGGTAACTTTTGTTGAAATTAAGACATGTGAATGACCCCAAGCGACCTTTCCTATTGTTGTTTTATGCGTATTTCTTGTGTGTCCGTGAGTGAGAGGATGAGGTGGGGATGAGGGTTTCTATTTCTCCATCCATTTTCTGCCAGTGGAAATTCCCCTTGCGAATCGGGCGACTGACAAAGGTGATGTCAAACCCTGGTCCAAAAGGTACCTTCCATTGTCCCAAAAATTGCACGTTTTGGCCTCTGTCCTCCTGCCCCTTCTGCGTTTCTCAAATGAAAGACACACATGATTTTGTTTTGCGAATTCCTGCACATTCGAACTCATAAAGCGCCCTACACGCTCCCGTCTTTTGTTTACACTGTGCAAAACACTGCAAAACTCATAATCGACCTTCAACCAGTTCATCCAACTGGCAACTGGAGCACAGCAGTCAACAAACAAGCATTATCATAAACTACCGGTTCTGCGGTATTGCAGTTTAACACCCAAGTTAAAGGTAAATAAAATGTTCTAGTTGGAATCGCCGCTATCATGTGCTATTTGACGTATTCTTGTTATGTTTGGCAGTAATCAAGCTGAGGTTAGCAACCGACAGGATCTAAGCAATGCCGACACCAACGCATGATGATGAAATGGAGTGCAAACCCTCTCCTGCTGCAGAAGAAGCCGCACTGGAAGGTGGCATTGATGGGAAAAGGAAACACAAAGCTCGTCACCGTTGCCGGAAGTCAAAGCTCTACGAGTCCATTCGGAAACAAATGGAATTCTACTTTAGTGATCCTAACCTTACCAAGCAACGGGTGATGAAGGACATTGTCCAAGCCTCCGAGTATGTCTCTCTGGAGCTCTTCATTGAAAAGTTCAACAAGATGTCCCAGCTTTGTAAAAATGTGGAGGACATACGGCGTGCTTTGAAGAATTCAGAAAAGTTGGAGCTCTCTGAAGACGGATCCGGCGTCAAGCGAAAGATTCCGTTTGACGAGACTAAAGTCAAGAGTGAGCAGGAAGTTGAGAATTGTACAATTTACGTGGAGAACATTCCTATCCATGTCAACCACGAATGGGTGGAGAAAATCTTTCAAGAATTTGGTCAAGTTGCCTATGTCTCCCTGCCAAAGTTCAAAAAATCCAAGCAGCCCAAGGGGTTTGCGTTTGTCGAGTTTGAAGAAGAGGCGGCTGCGACAAGGTGCTTGGAAGCATACGGGGAAATGGGCGACTGTCTTCCTACTACGATTGAACCATCAGCACTCATGAGCATCACCACTTTCAAAGACGATATGGAAACGGATTCTTCGGCCAAGAACTTTCGCAAGCGAACTCGAGCAAAAGCTGCGGAAAAGGATGATCTGCAAGTGACTGCCGCTGGCGAAAAAGTTTCAGAGAGCAGTTTAGCCGACACTAAGAAATTAGTTGAAATTGATGATCCTGTTGAGAAGAAGATTAAACTAGAAGAAGATGATAAGAAAGGAATTCAAGATTCTGACGTTGTTGTTGCCAAGATCAAAATGGAGGAAGAAGACAAAAAATCAGAAATCGTCGCCGATTTAAATGAAGCGGAACCTGTCGCTGATGTAAAAATTGAAGTGAAAACCGAAGACAATTTGGAACCAGCTTCGTCAACCGTTGATGAACTGAAAGTATCCCCGACAAAGAAAAAGAAGCGGAGAAAACACACCAAAAAGCATGCTCCGGATGGTGATGAAAAGCTCGAGAGCGACTTAATCCACTTGAAGATTTTGCCCAAGCGGAACTGGCGTCAGTTGAGAAATCGTTATCTCAATCTCCAGCGAGAAAATTTCGGAAAATTGAAACTTCAAATGAGACAATTAAAAAGTCAAGCTCCACCAGAGCAACCGAGAACCTCGACAGGCCAGTACAAAAGCGTTTGTGTGAAAATCACCCTCGGCAGTCTCCCTTCTTCTCGGGATGCTCTGGTCTCTCAAATCACGACCGAAGTAGCTCCTGCTGATTGGTTCGTGAAACACGTCGATTATGAGGATGACGCACTGGAAACGATTGTTCGATTGGAGGGCGGACCAAGAGCCATGCCGGCCATCCAAGCCTTTGTGGAGACGGCTAACAGCGTTTTCCAGAAAGCGACTGTGATGACTGGTGAGAAGTTTGAAGTTTATTTCAATATTTATAAATAGCAATTTTTTATTGTTACATTTTTCTTCAGAACAAGAAACCGACTCTTATTGGCTGGAGACAAAGGCTAAGTTGAAGTTGAAGAAGAATGACACCAAGCTACGTGGGAAGGATCGCTTGCTAAATCAGTCAACAAAATTGGCCACTTCCCACATACGTTTTGACTAAACCTTTAAGGTGTTCCAACCTGTTTATCAACAGTAAGTTCTTAATTTATAAAGGTTAAGAAGGTTCTATCTAAATTCATCTAAAAAGTGTGTTGAAGGAATCAACGCAGTAAAATTTTGGAAAGACAAGAACTGATTCAACGATTTTATTACTTAGACAAAAGTTTTCTAGAAAATCTGGAGGTGTTTTAATTCCAGCAGAGGAGCGTATAATGTTTAAATCCATTTCGGGACGACTTAATTTATGGATTGCATCTGCAGACACAACAACTGCCGAATAGAAACCAGTCCATGAAGACACCTTTGCAGTCATTCTCTGGGTCATAGGCCAAGAGACGATGCCACTTGTACTTCTGCTCACAGCCGCATTCTCCAGAACATCGAGCAGTCACACTCTTGGTGCAAATCTCTTGATGTATAGCCTGTTCAAAGTGCTTCGTGTTTACAATCGCACGGACTTTCCCAGCGCTATTGGCAGCCCAGTATGGCGTTGTGATTTCAACTTTTGATTCGCAAGAATCAATCCTGAAATCAAAAGTCCCATCATAGCGTCGTTCCTTGGAGGATAAACAAAGGTTCACTTCGACTTCCTCACCTGGTACTCCTCGGTTGCTCTGTTGGTGCTCCATTCTGTGGTGGATTCACAGTTTGCCTTGTGAATCTCGTTCCATTTCCTGTTTTCCCGTAAGAATGTGACTGGGAATTGAGGAAGACGCTTCCAAGCACATCCGGGACTTCATGCTCGTAGATTTCCCGTGTGCTTCGACGTCTACTATAACCACCTAGTCCAGCTCCTGTAGCGGCACCAGGTCCAGGGCCAGGTCCAGGTCCTCCTCCTTGACCTTCGTTGGTCAGCATCACAAACTCCCCATACATCCGCTTGATCAAAGCTTTATTTTCATCGATGAAATTCTCAATCTTTTCCCTACAAAACAGTCATGCAAAAGTCCAACTTGGCAAAGAGCACGAGTCAATCTAGCGCTTACAGTGGATACGTGTTTCCAGCGGTGGGGCAAAAGAGCTGATTGTGACGCTTTATGCAAGGAAGTCCTGAAGAAAAATACATCAGATTAAAATCAGTTTAGCTGAAATTGAAATACGCTTCACACCTCTGAGAATTTCACCTCTGACCTCAAGGCCTAACGCCACCGAAAGCGCCGTCCACAGAATCTGGAATTAAACAATTTCCAAGTATTAGGTTCTACAGTTAGTTGTTGGTCTTGGTCTTGCTCTGATCAAAATTGTTCAAAATCCTCACCGTCGAGGACACGAAAAGGACAAGGAAAATCTCTTTACTCATCCCTTACTAAATTCTAAATCAAATCCCAAAAGAAGGGGTTGAGGATGCTTCCAATTCTAGTAAATTATCCTGCAAAACCAACTAATTCGAGATGGTTTCAGTTAGCTCAACTTTTGTGTGAGTAGTGAATAGTGAGCGGTAGGAAGGCGTCGCTTCCCGGGTTATGAGTAGCGCAAGGTGTTAAGATTTAATGGCCATTGAAGGAAAATCTTTTTGTTTCTCATCGTCCACTTGGGGATTTCTGGGAGTCTTGGTCACGGATGAGAGGCCTCAAGGCCTGTCACGGGATGAGGATACTTAGCAGGGAGGAGATTAATCAAGAGATGGCTTAATTAAAACACATCCTTTCGTTCCACGGAAGGAAGACGCTTTCCGCTAAATCACAAAGGAATAAAACATCTCTGTTGAATGCTTTCAACGCTGCAGAAATATTTAAATTTTTAGCAAGAATTAGATAAGCCGAACTGCATAGGTTTTGTTGAAGTCACTTATTTTGTTGTCTCTTATTTTAGGGATATGTCACTCATTTTAGGGATATTTTATTTTAAAAGAAAGGTCAAGGGTCGGAATGTGACAAAGGGGTCATGTTCATATGTCATGATTTATTTAGAACCCCCAGCAAATGAGAACTAGAGCAGCCAATTAATACAGGAATTGACTTCCGTTGAAAATCTGATGACGGTGTTTAACATCCTTTTCTAATGAAGGTCAAAGGTTAATTTCATCCAATCCAATTTACTCCTCATTTCCCAAGACTGCGCGGTTCGAGATATCAAGCAACTTGGAAACTAGGCTTTCCTGGGTGTTAAAAATCTAATCTGAATTTCCTAACGGCGTGAGTTAGTATCACCTGAGAAGTTGAGTAATCTGGAGGACTTAATTAATTAAATACTTCCCATAAACCTACTAATTAATCTCTCAATCTAAACAAAGCTCCTGTTTCATCAAGAGGGTTGAGAGTTTTTTCATCCCTCTGCAATCATTGCCAATCACTGCCAATTTCATCCCCCTTGTCGACTTGTCGATATAATCCAAAACACAAGATTGAATTTGTAGCTTCTTTTTTTTTAGACTAGAACTGAATCCGGTTTGGAGTAGTTATCCAGTGATTACTTTCAGTTTGACAGGTACTTGGATCAATTTTACAACCGAAGCTATTGGAACCTTGAACATTTCACACCCTATTCAACACCCTGTGGAAAAGAAAGATCAGAAATCAGATCACAAGTCGCTTTGTGATTTGATTCTGAAAGCGGAAGTGGATGGAGTGAATTAATTAAATGAATCCAGAAGTAGAGCTGAAATAGATTACACTTTCCAAGGGAGTTGGTGATTGATTAATGACTCCACCTCCTTCAATTATCAAATATCAAAGCCTATTGGTTTCAATATCACTGCCAAGGATGGGTGCGGTCACCCAATTATAACCCTTTTACAGCTTCCTAAAGCCAAAGACCAATCAGAGAATCAACGCACGTGTTTTTGGGAATAAACCAATAGGCCTTGCAACCTGAGATGCCTGTAATTAAGCGATCCAATTAACTTCCGCTGCAGCCAACGCCGGTGGGAAGAAATATTTTGGTCCATTCAATAATATAAGAATTACTGAAGATCCTTATCTCTGCTTCAAACTGCTTACCGGTATTTGGTAGAAACTTCCATTGTTGATGGAATTATAAGCGTAGAGTGGTACAACCGGAAGGAATCCATCCCTTGCATAAATCGGGCCTTCGATTGGTGTCACCCGGGTATAATGCTGGACAGTGTTGCTTCCACTACTACTGTAAACATTCCGGTTCACTTTCTTTGGCCTCCTTTTCCGAGTTGTAGCTGCAACTGGCACTGCCTGCTGCGGGGCTTGGTAGCCATTGTTAGCATACTCTGGCTGCTTTGGATTCCCGTAGAAGTCATTGTTCCCCTGTGCGTAGCTAGGGTCAATAGTCTGCGGCAGAGGAAGCGTCTGTTGAGCTTGGTACTGTTGAGGATGCGCAGGGACTTGGACGCCATTGTGGGTCGTAGTGATCCCATTGAATCTGTTCCCAAACGTCGTCCCTTGCTGGAACTGAGATGAGAATCCGAAATTTGTGAAATTAAACGGCTGTATTAAACTCATGTTTGAACTGTTTGGCAATGGAATGGGAAATAAGAGTTTTAAAGCTTTGATCCACAGTGCAGTGGCCCAGTGCTCACTGTCCAATGAGCAGTCCAATGAGGCCAATCTTTAACCAACAATTGACTCCTGAAACTGAGAGTTTTAATGTTTTTGTGAGGTTTAAAAGGGAGCAATTGGGCATTGGGATAGTAAACGAGAATGCGAAGCTTAAACCATCAATTATAAACTTCTTTCAAAGTTCCCCAAGGTACAAAGGTAATCAAATACTCCTTCCAGTACCTACCTTGCCACTAATCACTGTACGTAACAAACAATCCCTTTCGATTGTTGATGCTTTGTTGTTGTTGGGACTTGGGCCATTCAATCCTCATTGTGAAAGGAAAACGGCGTCGTTCGGGACTCGCAAAAACAACTGTTGTCACTTTACACGCCTGACCTTACCCCAGTTTTCAGTTATCTTTCTCATTTTAGGCTCTTTTTACACGCACTTTGGGTCAGGTCAATGGTACCCTTGTTAGTCTACCCTAGTAGTAATCGCAGGGACGAAATCAGGGACTTTGATTTTCTGATTTACTGCCATACGCATAAACTAAAAGACTTGTAAAGGAGTTCAGCTTAGTTTGGTTTTCAGGTTACTGGTTAGAATTTAGATTTTGGAGATTTGCGGAATGTGAATTCCATTGGAGTCTAAAATCCCAGTTCCTTCATCCCGGAATGGCTGAAGGATTAAAATATGCACATATCCGCTTTCAATTTTCCAAGAAATGTCTACGCCACAGGGGGACAGGAGGATAATTAAAATTATGACAAAATGACACTTTTGATTGATGAAGTTGAGAACAAATGAGTTTTTTGTGTCAACTTCATCTTCTGAGAAATACGTTCCAACAAACCCTCCTTGACGGAAGTCAAAATATTTTGGTTAGTTTGGACGCCAGCTAAAAAAATTTCAGAATTTCGATTTAAAGATTTTTGAGTTGACTCAGGTTACATGGTTGTGTGAAAGCGAAAAGTTTCAGCTGAACGTGTTCCGTTTTTTTTTTCAGGTAAATTGTCAATGGAATGATGTCGTGGTCACCTTCCTTCCTTTGGATTTTTCCCCTCAGTTTCAATCATATGGAATTAAAGTCAAGGTTAAGGCAACTGTGATTCCGCATACCCCAAAGAAGTGTTTAATTTGCATAGTTTCAATTGATTCCCTTGTGGGACCTTTTAATTGAACTAAATGGAAACTGATTCGAATGACAACCGTGGAATTTGGAACCATTTAAGTCTCTCAGTCCAAACTCACTTCCTTTTTAATTTGATCGCAAGTGACAGCCCAAGGTCGTGCCTTGGTTCCTTCTCTTTTCCTTCATTAGAACGACGACCTATAAATGAGAGGCGTGGTCGTGGGATAACAAATGGCTAAATCGAGACCACGGAACTTCCAGAGAACTGCTCCTAATTTTATTCCAATGACCTGACGGAAATGTGTCATTCATCTCTAACTTTATGTGACGATTCACAAAAGGATTATTATAGGCAATAATATAATTAAAAAAATAGTAAGTGCACACTCTACCTATTACCGCGGAATCCACCACCTCCTCTTCCACCGCCGAAACCACCACCACGCCCGCCGCCGCCGCGGCTGAACCCTCCTCCACCTCCACGACCCCCTCCGAAGCCACCGCCTCTTCCTCCTCCTCCTCCGCCTCGTCCGAATCCTCCACCACCGCCACGGCTAAAACCTCCACCTCCGCGACCACCGCCTCTTCCACCTCCCCCACGTCCACCGCCCCGTCCCCCTCTTGACCCACCTCTTTTCTCATTCCCAGGCAGGAATCTAACCAGAGGAAGGATCTTTGCAGGATCGATGAAGAACTAAAAATATAGGAAACAGTAATTATAAGTAAACTGCAAGTAACAGCATTGTAAAAAGTAATATGCTTACACACCTTGTCTTTTTCTTTGAAGGATGATGCTTTGACATCATCAGTTAGTTTTACCGATACGTAGTAATCTTTCAGGGTGCCAAAAATCTCGTCAATCTTCCCAACGGGCTGGATGTTTTCCAAGTAGACTGGGGCATTGAAGTAAGGGACATCGTCCAGGGTCACTTTGAGAATGAGTTCTCCTTGACACGAGTGGGTGAAATATCCCAAACGGAATAACTCTCTCGGGTGGGCCTGTGTCAAAGTTCCTTCCACCACCACCGCCTCTACCTCCAAAGCCTCTTCCGCCGCCTGAAAATAAAAATGAAATGATCTTACTGAATCTTTCTAAGGTTATTTAGGTTGGCAGCAGTTGGAATGCGATTTCATTGTTGATGAGCGGATTCATTTGGAATATCTTACCACCACCTCTACCTCCACGAATTGGTCCCATTCTCCTTCACACCAGACACTGACCACTGTTGGATTGGACAAAGTCACTTGTCACGGCGTGACCTTTGACACAAAACTTGTGACGAAAAATGTAAACAAAATGACAATAAAACTGATGAAAATTCCACACGTGCGGCGCTCTTGAAAAACGCGGGTTCTGGAAAGTGTCACTTGGTACTGAAGAAAATATTTTGAATTTTTAAGGGCGGGAAAAATTGCGTGGATTGATAAAAAAAAAGTAATTTTAGTGTTAATTAATTTGCATCTTTGTAATTAATTTCTGCATTGTTCTTGTGCTGTAGGAATCTGGTTGGAGTGATTCCTTGACCTTTTGACCTCTTTGGAAGAAACCTTGGCTGTTGAACTTAATCGAAAGTTGCTTTACTTTGGATAAAATGAATCCAGCAATTGTTACAGAACTAACGCTTGGATTACGAAGGATTGATGCATTTCCGGCTACAACTGTTGCAGCGATTGACCAAATAAGTAATTCCTAATTGGTATAAATTTTATAACAGGCTGGTGAATGTCAGATTGTTATGGAGCGCTGAAGTGCAGCGATAGCTCCCTAGTAGCGTACTGTGTCCTATGCTGTAACCTGTAATAAATGTTAATTTAATTTTCAATTTAGTTCAGGCCTATGCCCACTACCAGCGTATGGGGACTTGGAGTCCACAACTTCTCGTTGGAGTTGTACTGGAATTTGTCTACCGTGTTCCACAGAACCCTTTGAACGTAGAACGTCAATCGGACGGTACTTTACGTGTAAAAAACGAAGTGGAAACGGGATTGATATATTGAAATGACATTTCTCTGTTTTTCAGAAGCTAAAGACCGTGCAGCGGTTTGAGGTGGCTGAACTTCTCCGTGAGAAGTTATCCTCCATTGAGTTTGACAATGACCGGCTAATCCTGTTCAGCACCTTCTTCCCAGGGAGCTGTGTCAATATCCGTGAGATGAGATAACCTTGAGTCTAATTACCTTTATGGGGCTAACATTTCCTGAAAATTGTTTTGAAGCTGATGGGAATGTGCCGCACAATGTCCTGAGCATGATGATATCCTTGGCCGTCGTGACAAAAAACAAGCGTTTGCTGACAACTGTAGGGGAATGGATGCAGGTTAGTTGATGTATAGGGAAACGTAGCTGAGTAATCTTTATGAGAGTTCATGACCTGTTTGGACTTTGAAGGTTGTTGGGGTTGACGCACCTGCCGTCTTTTGCATTGCTCGTGACATTGCCACTGACCTCCGGACAGATGAAAACACGGAAAAATACGCACAGCTACCAAAAGCAGCGTTTACCTTTACATCAATTGTTCTCATGGCCATTGCAAAATTATACTGCAATTGTTAAGTCACCTCTTCATGCTATTCGTAATTAATTGTTGATTGATTGTTTCATTTTTCAGCTCCTCCAAAGACGTTAATTCCTCATGCTATTCAATGGGTTGAGGTGTGTCCTGAAGTTTGCTTTATTCCCCCACATTCCTCAATCTTTGGTGAGTCTTCCTTTATGCAAAGAGAAAAGATTAAATAGACAAATTATGTTGTCTCCATTCCAGATTTGTTCCGCTGGGTTGTGAATAGTGATGATGAGGACCAATCCCGTCTCCATTTGGCGATCCTCACAGCCATTTCTGTAGCGAAATCCGGAATCAAGGCCCAGCTCCAAATAATTCCCCAAATCCTAATGCTCATCAATGAATTGAGGATGAAGTTTGAAGCCCTTTGTGCCAACAATCTGAGCAGTCCGGAAGCAATTGCGAGGAATACTGAGAGACTCCTTCAATTAATCCAAGTGCTCATCGGGGCAGAATGTTTAGATCGAAATGAAATGCGTAACCAGCCGCTTCTGTAGCAATTTTTACTTTTCACATCAATTTTCTAATGATACAATCCTTCCAGATCCGATTTTTGAAGCCCTGGAACACGCCAATTTCCCTACAACTCAACTCTATGAAATCATGAAATGCGGGTTTGCCAAAGGTTGAAGAAATTCCAGGAGGCGCCAGTATCCCAGAAGCCAATCAACAATGTTCATATCCACGTAAGTTTCGTCCAATCTTAATTGAATTACAAGAACGGAGGCCACAGGTGGACGACCTTTTAACATTGACTGTATCTTTTTCTCTTCCTTCAGGGATTTGGTCTTCTGCAAGTGTATTCAGAATTTAACAAAAATATTTTCCACCCAATTCCTATGAAAGGAATAAAACTTAAAGTTCTAGCTTTCCGAGGTCTCTGAAGGTTGCGGGTTCAAGGTCTACCAAGGTTAAGAGTTTAGATTCCAGTTCAATTAGACTTTTCTGGAAGGAAATCCTGGCGACATTGCCCCTGGATTTTATTTGTGTCTGATTAGGCGAGGGTATAAATATCTCTCCCTTGGTCGGCCGCGATGTCAGTCACTCCAGACGTTGGGCTCCTCGTCACTCTGTCCATTGCATAGCCGAATCTCCATCAGCGTCGCCTTTTGCAAACTTCCGGTGGTTTCGCTCATCATTCACTACCCTGAAGGATGATGGAACACCGTTCTAACTCCAGAATGCGAGCGATTTTCGGAGTTTTCGTGGCGTCCCTCGTCTTGGCTGCGCTGCCGGTGGCAGTGACTCCAGTTCCGGTGAACAACTACCAGGGTGAGTTTTTCCAACCTTTGTCAATAATTTTCCAATTTTCTCTTAAATGCTATTCCAGGCTCGAGTCAGTCTCGACATTTTCTCTCCCTTTTCTCACCTCGTTCTTCTTACCCGATTTATAAGCGTACACTTTACCGTATCCTCGTCCTCAATCCGAATTTCATAAAGTACCCTAGACATCCTCACCGCAGAAGAACATTAGTAGACGAGGTTTTGAAGAGAAAATTCAGATTTTTAGGTGAGTCCTTTCTCTAAAAATCTGAATTTTCTCATTCAGTGAGGGCGTGATTTAATTTATGATTTTAATTTTCAGGCTATCAACCGTACGAGCCTGTCTACCAGCAGCAGACTTACCAACAAGCGCCGTATGAGCCGGTTTACCAACAGCCAGCCTATCCGGAACCATCTTATGAGCCAGCGTATCCAGCGTACCAAACACCGTCGTATGAGCAGTCGTACCCGAGCTATCAGCAGCCAGAGTATCAGCCAGCTTACCCAACACCAAGCTACGAGCCGACATACGAGCCAGCTTATCCTGTACCAAGCTATCAGCCAACGTACGAACCGGCGTACCCGAGCTACCAGCAGCCCTATGAACCAGCTTACCCAACACCGAGCTATCAACCAGAGTATCAGCCAGCGTACCCAAAACCGAGCTACCAACCGGAGTATCAACCAGCGTACCCGACGCCTAGCTACGAGCCAGCTTACCCAAAACCGAGCTATCAACCGGAGTATCAGCCAGCGTACCCGACGCCCAGTTATGAGCCAGCGTACCCAAAGCCTAGCTACCAACCGGAGTATCAACCAGCGTACCCGACACCAAGCTACGAGCCAGCGTACCCAAAGCCTAGCTACCAACCGGAGTATCAACCAGCGTACCCG
>VNWY01000240.1:0-61452 GCA_009869845.1 Pseudachorutes palmiensis
AATTATTTATTCGATTTCTAAAATTTTTGGTTTTGGAGAAAGTTTCACAGCCAATTTTGGAGAAAGTTCCACAGCCAGTTTTGGAGAAAGTCAATAACTGGCTGTAAATTCACACACATTGCTACTCAACGTTTTCCGGGTAATACCAATACTGCCTCGAATGAAGGTCAAGATTCCAGCGGGTCATATCTGTCCACATCCACGAGAATCGTAGATGCTCGTAATGGGGTTGACCGACTGCCACGACCACAGGACGACCCCGACAGATTTGGGACAATGGCCATCGGGGATTCTGGAGTCTTTGCTGAGGATGAAATCGGGATAATTGCAAGCAATGAAATACGCAAGATTTCAGAAGAAATCGAATCTGTGTATACCCCGAATGAGGCAGATGATTACCTATTCAAGCCAGAATATAAATGGTCAATGGATAGACTTAGAAGGAAAGTATTCGAGCTCCTTAGAGAGAACAAGGTAATCAGGCAGCTTCTATTTGTATATAAAGAGTGGGTGCATAAAACATGGATTTTGGTTTATTAGCTAAAAGAAGCTCTGGATACGTTCACGGAAGCACTCCAAGATGGTGGTTTCCCATTTCACCAAGGGAGCATTTCGTTCATCTGTAATGGTCTGATGTCAGGATGTGCACAGGCAGGACACGTTGAAATGGCATTCAAGTTGTTTACTATGATGAGAGAAAGGGGAGCGACTATCAAGCAATCGTGGTACACAAGCCTCTTCAATGCCTGTGCTAATTCACCATGGGATGCTGAGGAAAATCTGATTAGGATTGAAAGAATAAGATCTCACATGAAGTATAAAGGATATGAGCCGAATCAACCACACTACCATGCCATGATCAAAGGTAAATCTTTATTAACCAATTTCCGTCCTGGAATTCATGAAAATTCTTATTTTGGCATTTAGCATACGGTCGTTGCGGAGCAATCGAAACTGCATTTTCTGTAGTTGACGATATGCTAAATTCAGAAAGTGAACAGAAGATCCAGATTACTTCAGAGACATTTTGCTTCTTGCTCCAAGCATGTATCAGTGATCGGAAGAATGGTTTCAGAAACGCCATTTTCACTTGGGATAAAATGATCAGGATGAAAATCAAGCCCAATATCTTTGCCTATAATTTATTTCTGCGTGCAGTTCGTGAATGTTCGATCGACTTACCAGACACTAGAAGAAGATTATTGCCTAAAGCTAAAGACAAGGGACGTACACTTGAACTTACTGGGAATCCAAATGAATTAATTCTCCAGTCATTTCCCGGTGTACTGAAAAAGAATATAGGCCTGGTTGCATCCTGTATCCAGAAGGAAGATATTCAGAAAATTGAAAGTGAAGAACAGCTGCCTGTTCTTTTGAAAACAAATGCAGAGCTTCAAATGATGTTGAACATACCAGAAAACAGGTATAGGGGAACAGAAGTATGTAAAACATATCTATTAACCGGTGCTCACTTGTTCTTTTTCTATTATAGATTTGCTGTTTTGGGAGGAATTCGAGCGTTCACGACGCAAATGGCCATACACAAAGTGAAACCAGATTTGAAGACATTGACAGAACTAGCTCAAAATGTGTCTCCGGCTGAAATTCCAGTAAGAAGAAAATCTTTATTCGTAAATAATTATGCCATTGAGCATTATCATGTAATTCACTTCCAGGATGTTCTGATGCTTCTGGATACTCATAAACTAAAACCGGATATTCATTTCTTCAACATGGTGATTGAAAAGTACATGCGCTGGAAGTTGGTGAAGAAAGGAAAGGAAGTGGTGGAACTAATTGGAAGTTACAATGTAACTCCTAATATCATGACATGGGGAATACTGGCAATAGGAGCAACTAAATGGTCTGACGCTGCAGAACTTCTGAGAGAACTGGATGCTCTGAACATCACGTAACGTGGATTATACATTTAAGAGTAAAAATATCCTAATACTTAATTACTCTTTTAGTCCGAATGAGGAAATCATGGGTGCGTTCCTACTGAATGCTTGTCGAACCTATGATCCGCGGTATATTGTGCGCCTGCTGGAGGAATATGTCCGTCGAGATATGAAGCCAAGCAAGTACTTTGTGAAGCGTGTCGCAAGGTTCCAGAAATACGTCCATGAAGCGATGATCGATGTGGTAAGAAGACGAAGAAACCCAAATCCTTTTGCAAACCTTATTAATTCATTTACTTCAGGAATGTGGACGAGAAGTACGACCGTATAGACTAAACGCCATCGTCCAATCAGAGCACTTCAACGAATACTGGCTGAAACTGAAGCTACGTTTTGACAAATGGGTGGAGCAAGTGGGAATCAAGGAAGAGGAAATTCCTTGGAAGGGCGATGTCAAAGAGCGTGTTGAAAGACTGAGGAAGAGGAAGTATGGGCTACCCTGATAGCTTTTTTTAAATAAATAGTTGTTTTATAAAACCCAAGAGGTAAGACTTGATTAATCTTTTGTTTGAATTTTGATTTATTGATTACCGCAGTTGTTGATGTGTAATCATGATCAAAATCAAACCCGTGTGTGCTCGAGGAGGAGACAACTCTGAATCTGCTGATGGTTTGTAATTCATTCTCTTGTGGAAGTTCACGATCGGCCTTTTCGGAGCACAAAACCTTTGTGAGCGGCTCCAAGTTGGTTTTCTGTATTTTGAATTTCTGCATCTGTTTTGTATCCAGTTGATTTAGTAGGGCTTAAAGGAAAACAAATAGCGACTGTATATTTGTAGCTTATCAATTAATTCATCATTAATCAATTCAAACCTGGGAAAACTGCATCCCTTGAGACAAGTTTCCTCTGTTCCCACCTTGCGTGTTCGGGCGCTGGTTGTCCCGTTCCGGACGGGATTGGTTGTGACGTGAATCCTGTTGCCCTTCATTGAAACTCTTGAATTCAAATTCATCCCCGTATTCCTGGGTCATCATTGACTGCTGATGCCCGTACTTAAATAAAAACAAAATAATTCAATTAATCCACCTGTCTACAGAAAAACTTGACAGGATTAAAAGCGGGACTTGAGCACTCACCGGCTGAGTCATATTATGACTGTTGTATGGCTGAGAAGACAAGGTATCTCCCTGAGACATTCCGAACTGCTGATGAGGTTGAGACAACATATTCTGGCTGCTCTGCTCGGAGGGACCCCGTCCCCGGACTCCTTTCTTATTCTGCTTTCCAGAATTGGCCAATGGAGGAAACATTTCATCCAGGCGCTGATGTTGCTGCGCTTGGTAATGTCTCCCCTGATACTGCTGGGGGTTGTGAGGGTAGAACTGTGAAGCGTGGGCGTGTGGTCCAGGCAAGTGTGCGTTTGGTGGTGGTGGCATATTCCCTGGAGGACCACCCATTGGATGATTGAAGAATCGTGACGGGATCTGTGCCACGTTCATAAACATTCCAAGTGGGACTGGGCAGTTTCCAGGATATTGTGGCATTGCATCCATTCTCCCAATTCCCCCCTGGGAGAATCCAGTCGCGTATTGTTCTCCAAATCGAGCCAAATAGTTAGTCCCCATTGGTTCCGGTCGCATCCCAGGGTTTGAAGTAGGAAAGTTGGGTGCTGTTCCAGGAGGAATGTTCATTGGTGGACGGAAAGCATCACGAGCATCAAATGTGCGATTTGCCATGAAGTGAGCTCCAGGGTTTGCCGCATTTTCCATCTTCCTTGGTTTTGGAAAAGTGAGCGTAGATTCCTTGAGATTTGTCAAAGGCCCTTCAACCAAGAGACGAAGCTCCTTGTAGTAATGGATGAGATGGTTCCACAACTGGTTCTTTGCGAGGACTTTTGGATTACCAACCACAATGACTCCATACTTTGCTCGAGTCAGAGCCACGTTGAGTCGACGGGGGTCACTCAGGAAGCCAATACCTTGGGATTCGTTTGAACGGACGCAGGACAATATGATGATATCTTTCTCTCGTCCCTGGAATGCATCGACGCTCGCCACTTCCACGTCCAGGTACAGCTTGGTATTCAACGGACCTTGGTTCTGCATGTACTGAACCAGGTATGCTCTCTGACCTTCGTACGGAGTGATGATGCCGATCTGATCAGGCCGCATCCCAGCTTTCAAAAATTTTGTGGTGATCTTCTCCACGTTAGAAGCTTCGGTTCTGTTCAGATACGACGTTCCACTTCCAGAGATTTCTTCGGAGCCAAGCGTGACGTAGAAGAACATCGGTAAGTTTGGATTTGGCCAAGGAAAGTCAAGAATCATCGTTCGATCTTTTGCACCGACGCCATTTTGTAGAGAGCCTTCGTAGAAAAAGTCGGACGGGAATCGTGACAAATCTGGGTGCATCCGGTATTGTACTTCCAGGCGTATAGGACGAATGCCAAGGACTACAAGTCGTTCAAAGAGTGATTGAGATAGTCCGGCTACGGCTGCTTTTTTGCACATCACAACAGGGCCCAGTTGGCAGTGATCTCCGACGAGGATTAACTGCTTGACTCCCATTACAACGGAGACCATACATTCCGGCTCAGTTGCTTGCATCGCCTCGTCAATCAAAACTGAAGAGAACTTGAGCTTACTGAGACGAGGGTCACCAGCAGAGACACAGGTACAAGAAATCACGTCGGCCGCCTCCAGGATTTGCTTCTCGACTTTTTTCTTCAGACCAATGTACCGCTTTTCGTCCATCACTGAAAGTTCCCCCGTCTCGTCTTTGAGCTGTTGGAGCTTGTGGAGATCCCCTCCCTCAGTTTGACTGATCTTCCGGATTTGGTTATGTAGAGAGAGAAACGATATCGGAGAGTCCAGACTCTCACGAGATTTCGCACAGAGCCGAACAACTTTCAATCCAGTCTGATGGATCTTGGCAGTCAATTGGTCAACGGCAGTGTTGGACGGAGCACAAACGAGGATGGTACCGTTGTTGCCCATTTTAGCCAGATGATAAACAATTGAAGCAGAAGTTACTGTCTTTCCCGTCCCTAAAACAAACAAATTGTCAATTAAATACTATACGGGATTAAATAATAAAAAGTATTGTTAATCTATTGTAAATCTAATCTAAAAATTAAGAGTAATTAAATTACCAGGAGGGCCCTGAATAAGCGTCAAAGGACGTTGCAATGCCAGCTTCACAGCAAAAGCCTGACGAGTAGAAGCGCAAAGTTAATAATATTTTTCCGTTTAGAAATTCAGTTTATAACTTACCTGAGAGCGATTCAAATCCGGAAGATTGTTACCAGAAAAGTTTTTTGGTAAGGTGCATCGGAACCCGATGTCCTCAACTTCATGCCCGAGGAGACGATTGTAGATGAAGTTCGAAACGGCAGTTTCGTCAAGTGAAAACCTGCTCAAAGCAGCCTGCATGCGGTCGAATGATGTTGCCTTCCAAACAAATTCGATAGCAAAATCTTTTGTGTGCTCAACAGGTGCTCCGTGGCTCCAACGCAACTTCAATTCGATCCCAATTTCCTCCCCAAAATTGTCAGGAACTTTGATGACATTGCCGACTCCGCTCCAAGCTTTATGAAAATCACCACCCACATATCGAATCTTCAGTTCATCTCCTTGGACCAAGCGAAGATCTGAATCAACAACTTCCGGAAGAGTAAAGTACGCAGTGATTCTCTTGTTGAGCCCGACGTCCCATCTTACTTCGATATTCTCGTGAGTCTGGTCTTCCTTTGCTTTTTTGTCGTAGTCTGCTTCCAGCTTGATGAGGGGATTGAAAACCGATTCGTACTGGAAACCGTCATCATAGCGAAGGAGAACATGTTGAGGTTCTTCGTCCACTCCAGGCTTTTCAAGATCTTGAAATGTTGCTTCCAAGTTATTTTTCCAGAGCTCCTCCAGGCTGATGATTTGGTTGTTCGTAACATGTCGAGCTCGGAGGACTTCCTCTCCACTTGGTTCCTTCACTAACCAACTGATAAAACTTCGGTCGACAATCAAAGGTTTCCATTGGTCTTGGTCCCTAAAACAAGTATAGATTAGTGACACTTCCAAAGATGGGTATTATTCGGAATACTTGGAGTCATTGGACTCAATTTTCATTTAATTCTCATTTAACTTACCAATTCATATCCTTGAGGGTATTCAAAGTTGAGCACGGTTGACGACAAAGGAGCACCACGACTGATTCGTTTTTTGCAGGGATATAACCCAAATTGAACACATTTCGGGCTCCGCATGAGTAGCATTCCAACAGAGTTTCACCAAGAGGACCCTGTCGATGCAAGACCACCTCCTAGAAAGATGATTATACTTTGAGTCAGTTGACAAGTTTAAGGAGTAATGTGCTCTCAGTTTAGTTTTACCTTGTGTTTAGATCGAACTAAATGAGCCAAAATGTGGGAGCCTGTAGCCCCAGTACTTTTTCCATTGCAAAACCATTTCTTGCAAATGTTGCACATAACCACGGTGGACGGGTCATGAACGCCACAATACTTGCAGGAATGCTCAGGTGCTTTCTGAAAAAATAAAAAACATAAATTCCTTCAATTCTTCTCTGTTCGCTCGAACAAATGTATTGTGTAACATTTCTTACTTGAAATACGGTTCCCTCATCATCATCATCGGCGAAACGTAATTCTTCCAGACCGTGACTTAAGTCCCCAGCAAACGAGTCTTCATCCTCATCTTTCACTTTATTCTCCGCATTAAAAATATCGTCACCGAGACTCAGCTCACCATTTTCCTATAAAATAAATCAAATTGAATTAGAAAAATAGTACCAAAAAGTTGAAAGTTCCCTACTTACGACTGTCATGTCACGACCTGAAGTAAAATCGAACCTTTTTTGTTTGATTTTACTTAGTGTTTAAACTGAATACGCTGAGGGACAAGAAATTGCCAAAGCTGTCCAACTGATTTGACAAAGAGCTCTGAATTTCAATTCAATTAAAATCGAAAAAATGAAAAAGTTATAATGAAAAATTGGAAAGAAGACAAGAGAATGGGACTTTCAGATATTTAACTTCCACCCCATACCAATGGCATTAGTTCCTTACCGAGGGGCTAGTAGAGCGGCGTTCGAGTTGAGAAAAATCATTCTTCACTTCTCCGTAATCGAAACCTTCAAATTCCTCTTCGTGCATTTGGGTCATCGCCCCGAAATGCGAGATGACACTTCGCTGGGACGAGTCATCATAAAAATCAAACTTGCGGCTGCTCATTTTTAAGATTAGTAAGGTACTTCCTGCAAAGAGACAAGCAAAAGCAAAATGATTACAAACCAGACATTTACTATAATATGAAACTTATTATAGTTATTATAGTTTTTATAATCATTTTTTTAAAATACTTTTAACATCAGACTGTGCTACTACCAAAACCGAATTAGCTGTCTAATACCCGGGCTTACCCCAGGGTATCAAATCACAGTTAACTTTGCATTATATGTTAGTTTTACCAGGATCCTGTATGAAATTCTCTACTTTAATAAACTCCTAGCCAAATAGCTATTGATTAGAATCAACCCCCGAATACTTTATTCCTAAGGTCATTGAACCTTCAACCTGCCAGAGGTGACTAACCGACTAGGATTTAAGATCTCTCCTTACCAGCTGGAGCATCACCTGACACGAACCAGTGTAACCATGTAGCCCCTTAACGTTTTATCCTTAGCCTGGGCTGCCTGACGTTTCCCTAATGAATGACTCAGCTTACCTAATGACACGTATGACCCCTTACCTCAAGTATACTTTAGTATGCCCTTACCAAATGAAGATGAGAAGCACGTGTATGTATTCTAAGCGGTCTGTATGTGTTGTTTCCTGACTTCCTGTGTTGGATCGAGTGATACTGGATTGCTTGATGAGAAAAATTGTTGATTAATTGGTTGATTAATGAAGAAGAAATGACAGTTTGAAGAAGAGAAATTAAATGAAAATGAAAAAGAAAACGAGAAGAAGAGGCTGGAAGTGAGGATTTTCATTCCTTCTTTTCTCCACCCACTCAACCCCCCTTTTCGTCCAGTCACCACGGAAAAAAAGAATTCAAAATTCCCGCCACAAAAAGCCACATCACCTCATGGGGTAGAACGAGACTAATTGAATTTAAACTTAAATTAACTTAAGTTAATTAAAACAGTACAGAAATGAACACAACCCTCTCTAATGACAGATTTAAATCGAATTTAAGAAATGCTGAATTGTAGGATTCTTCCGAATCCCGTCATTTCTCGTGGTTTTCGGGCATAAGATCGGGGCTTGATAATTTAGTCTACATATCGTGATTTATTCATGGATTTTTATTTATAATTGGATAATTAAAATGTCTTTATGTCGCGTCTACTAATGAGGATTTAGGACTAGAGGATTTAGTATTATACGAGAAAATAATCAGAAACTTTAAAAACATTGTTCAGAAAAAACCGTGGCTCTCTCGCCACGATTAAAGTTTGTAGACTTTAAGGGTCCACAGATGGCCCTTTGGTTGATTTTTAAACTTAGTTTTTAAGTAAAATCGCAGCGGAGGAAATGCGTCTAAATCCTTTGATTTCGTAGGGTTCACAGGTCCAGAAGTTCAGGAATCGTGGAAATGTTTGGAAGTTAAATATGAATCACAGACAGCCTGAGGTTTCATTGACATGCGAATATGCAAAGCTTCATGTTCTCTGAGCGTGGGGAAAAGGAAGCTGTTTTAACCTTTTAATGTAATGTCACTGACCTTTTTTGACTTTTCGAGAAAATTCCCAACACACTGTCGTTTATTTATAAAATTCTGTAGAAAACATGCGATGATTTTTACAATTTCCATAAAATGTCAAGCGACAGGTAAGTTCTTTTACCTTTCGTTAATCTCTTTTTCTTTCCAGACTTCTTGGAATTCTAATTTGGATAAATTAAACCGACTCAAAAGTCCAAGACTTTTGAGGAAACTGGAGGGTATAAAAGGATCGACTGCTGGGGTCGCTGGTTTACCATTTGACATTTGACACTCGAGACGTATTCACTGAAAAGGCGAGGTCTCCTTCTCCAGTCTCCGTAACGAAAAACGCTGCTGCTCTTTTTCTACATTTCTACAAGTCAACGCCGTTCTTTTACAACAATGAACTTCCTCATCAAAGTGAGTTTCATTTTCAAAATATAAATCTTTACAAACATTAACTTTTTGACCTTTCCAGCATTTAATGTTACAGCAATACACTTTCTGTGCGTGATGTTCTAAAACCTTTGAAGCGACGCCATCGACTAATTTTTGTTTCTGTTTTGTTTTATTTCAGTTTGCCGTCCTCCTGCTTGCCCTCTGCGTCCTGGCCTATGGAGTCCCGACACCGTCGGATCCTACACCCGACACTGTTGCGCTTGAGCCAAAAGGTGACCTTGACACCGCTGCATTCTTGCACTGGGGAGGCTGGGGTGGACTTGGATATCGACGATGGGGCGGATACGGTTACGGTTACGGTTACGGGTACCCTTACTATGGCGGCTACGGAGGTTACTACGGCTATCCTTACTGGTATTGAAGACGCTTCTGCCTTCGCAAGTCAATTTGGTGCAACTCCCTTCAAGACAACTGTGACAGCATTATTGCTACATTTGTTAATTTTTTAGTGATGAAATCACCCGTGTTTTTAATCTTTGTATGAATTGTGTGAATTACGATGACAGTATTCTCTTTCTTCTATTCGGTCGTTTTCCTATTTGACAACTATGAGGACATTAATGAATTACCAAAAGAAAAGAAAGTTCTAAAATAAAACCAAAATTAATTCTTTCCTTGCCAAAAATGAATCGTCAAAGTTTCAGCATTTATTGAGTAGGGTATCGTCTTTTAAATGCGAGTGATTTTATCCCATAACGTTTGCCGTTCACTTTCATAATGAGTCGTAACAATTCCACATTGTTGTACAAGGAAAACGTTTATTGTACTAACTTTCTTTTATTCAGTAACTTTGTTGGTAAAACTAGTGAGGATAAGATTAATAGCAGCAGTTGACATGCTGTGGCAGAATTCTTAAACACTGTACATGACATTTTGAAGCGAAAACGATGAGTGGCAGCAACACAAACTGTACGGGAAGCGACTGAACTACGCATTATTCATGTTTGCTATTGTTTGGAATTACTTTAGGTTAGAAAGAAGGAATATCATTATCGACAGTGATAGGAATCCCGGCTTGGCGAATGATCCTCTGCAGATTCCGACATTTGGATCGGTGTATTGATATTGGCTCCTGCACGTGACGCCAGGCTGACATTGATATCCTGTCCGAGCTCCATTGTTTCCAAAAACGTTGACATCACAACTGGACTGCGGAAGCGATACACATTTCCCCAATGGGTCGTACCAGAATGTATTCAGTGGAATATTTCGGTAGAATTTGCGAGTGGGGCAGCTACATCTTCCAAAGTAGCACTCCAGCTTTGTCGTATCAGTGTCGCAGTAGTCTTGATTATTGTAAGACTGCGTACACGATTGCCCTTCCACTGCACACTGAAATTCCTGGACTTTACAAACAATGGTGAATAGGAAGCCAGCGATGGCGACTTTTCGTATTCCCATTCTCACGCCAGCAAAGCCACGCTTCTTGCCCGATTCTAAATGAATCTTCCGACAGCCGAAAATGAACTGACGCTTGAATGAGACAAAGAGGACAAGCCAAATTTCGGTTCCGTGACCACTAGTTCCATGTGTCATCTTATGTCCAGGAAACATATTGGACAAAATGGATTTCCAATGGACGATACTCTCACACCTTAATTATCCAATTTGTATTCCCCTAGTTCTATCCTGTGTTCCTGATATCTACACGTTACGCCTCTCACCTAAAAAATTAATTTAGGAAATCGTCGTCAATCACGAGGGACAAAACACGCAAAGCATTGTCGTTGGAAGTAAACATTAGTATAGTTGGATTTTAATAACATGTAACATAATGCGTACGCATTTTTATAAATTTTATTTAATTTAGAAATTCCACGCACACACGCACGCTAAAATAGTCTATAGAAGTGGATTCACGTTTCATTCTTTATTGCTTCATAAAGTGCCACAGCGCTTCGTCCATAGCTAAGAACTGGATTGAAAAATCAAACACGCTTCGTGGGAGCCTCCGTTTTCTAAGACGAATCTGACGTTTTGTTTTATGCTCTGATAAATCTGCGATGCTGTTGGAGGCCAGTGATGAAGCAAGACTGGCAACAAATGAACATGCAGCAAATGGGAGGGTGAATGGTTAATTAAGCTCTGCTTTGTAACAATTTCATGCAAATTGATTAGCGACGGTGTTGCTGAATTTCTGACAGGATTGTGCAATAGCTGGTGGGATCTGTGCCGGTGAATAGTAAATGAAGAACACGATGAGGCAGTGACCCCGGAAGGAATGACACAGCGGAAAGAGCAAAAAGTGAAAACCAGGTAAACAGCAGCACCTAAACAATGAAGGATTCCACACGGTGAACAATGAAGATGTTATTATTTCGATTGTGGCAAGAGGAAATCCGCCTTTATGGAGATTGAAAGTGGTTTACATTTTGCTCTGGTTTTAATAAACTTTCATTTTCCTTTTGTTTTTATTATTAACAATAAGCTACCGACATCAAAACCCCTATGAGCTATGACTAACAAGGTAAAATTAAATGGAAACAAGACCTAACGTTGGTACAAAGCGGCATTTCATTACGCTTCATCCAGTTAATGAAAAATGTTTTCGGCATCACAATTCGTACTTTTGAGTTTTCAATTTCATTGGTTGGTTTTCCAAGCGTCCATTCTTTCATGCAAAAATCCACAAAAGGATAAAGATTTATGGTTATAAAATTAGCATCCACTGACCCACTGACAAGGTTGAGAAGCGAGAAGGAACCTTCCAGCAACAGACGCCAGAATTAACTTTTTATTCTAGCTGGAATTTGTATGGTTCCAATGTCGTTGGTTTCAACTCAATGGTAGACTCAACCACTGGGGTTGAAGGTGGTTGAACTGAAGAGGTCAAGTCTGATCCAAATGGACTCATAGTTGGTTCCGTGATAACCGGCGAAGGTGATTCAACTGCTGGAATTGGGTCTGGAGCCGAACTCGGCTGGAAATATACTCCTGAAGGCATTAGGAGAATTCCAGAAGCTTGCAAATTGTAATCGCTCATTGACTCTGGCGTAGGAAGAACTGGATTGATTTCATACGGGGTTTGGACAGCGGCAATGTCCTTTTTATGCGGTGAATTTTGATATCCTCCGAAAAATGTTACTTGTGGAGCTACATGTCCGGCGGTAATGAACTTTGGTGCACCGCCATATTTGACAAGGGCATCTCTCCAGGCTCCCGGGTAGTTTTGCTGGAGGTAGACGACGACGCGAGATAATTTGTTCTTTTGTACATTCGTACAGAGACGACAGTTGTCCAGTATCACAGAAGGAAGGAGAGCTGTCGGAAATTGAAAACAAAATTAATGCATTAATGATGGCTCCCGGCGCAAAACATTTGACAACAAAGACCTTGCGTGCAACAGAAAACGAGCAAATTCGTCGCCGTAAAAAATCATTGTCGTTCAGCTTTTACATAATTTGTCCTTTGAAGCTAACAATTTCTTAATTACTTAAAAGTGAGAGCGTATGCCAATTGTAAAGATAATTTTAGAGTTGTGACCAACCTCTTGCTCTAACTCCAAAATGATCGCAAGGCCCATCATAAATTAAACACTTGATTTGATTTTCCACGAATGGGAGGTCATTTAGACTCGCATCAACATTGATTTTGTCAAAATAATTCACATGGGCCATAAGCCTTTGTGGTAGTTTTGTCAGGGTGGACAGGATTCCATGATTCATTTGCCTTTCTGCGCCGACTCTATTCAGTGTCGCACTTGCGGCGACAAGGACCCAAAACAAACCGATTGTTGTTCCCATTATTCTGGTACATTCGCTTCAAAATTTGATTCCAAAGGGCACAAATACTGGACGAACTGCACTGTAGAACAATTTTTCTTCAATGGAATATATGGAGAGATGACGCGCCAGTCTTCAAAATAATTTGGAAACGTTCAAGTGTCAGTAGAGTTGTTACGCCTAACTGTGAACGAGAGCACTTCGTGAAAGTTTGATTATAAAGTCGTCTCATGTGCTTGCTAAGGAGTTAATAAACCAAAAATGAATGCAGAATAAAATGGGTTTTAATAAAAAGTACAAAAAGTTGCTTGCAACAATGCCTACGTAATGATACAGTTGTTGACGTTGTTGTAGTTAGTATTCGAGTACTAGTGTGTGTCAGTGGTGGCTTGGGTGGATAGTAAGGAATTCTAGGCTAAACTAATTGGGTAGGAAAACACTTTCCATTAATTTATATCACGGTTACCATCCATCCTTATCCTTATTGTTCCTTTTAGATTGTCATCTCGCCAACAATCGAATCAAACAAGCTTCAGTTTAGGAATTTTCTCCTGTGGAACTTGACAGAATTCACTCATCCAAGTTATAAAATTCTGAAAAGTAATTCTAAAATTCTCGCTAATGCGATTAATTAAAATTTTAAAGTGATGCAGTAGGAGAAGATGAGCAATTAATTGGTTTGTTATATATTTTCATGTGAGAATAATGTTTTCCGGATGTAATAAATTAATTTACACTTTTGCAACTGATTAAAGTGTCAGAAAATGAATCAGAGCTTTACTTTTGCGTGTGACCCACGCCTGCTCATCGTACTAGTTTCAATGCCCCAACGCTTTAATTAATAAGCAACACATCCTTGTAATGGCACTGAACAAAATACTGCAAAATCTAACAAACTATCCGACGCAATTGTTCATGTTTTGACATTCAAGTCCTTCCCTTTTCAGTTTCGTCGAAATCAAGGAGGCGAAGGATTGCAAAATACTCTGTCACGCTTGCTTGTCTCTACGTGAAGCGTGAGTGAGTGTGTACATTCAATTCAACGAGTGTGTAAGACACGCATCATTTTAAAGCAGAAAGCTTCGTTGAAAAATAACAAAGAAATCACGGTCACTGATTGTGCCACATTGGAATCAAACGATGCTTGGCACCTTCGTCATTTACTTTTCCAAAATAGAGGACAAAGTGGACAACCAATGAAATCACTCAAGGGAATTGGCAAAAGTGTCAAGCTTAGAATTCTCAGAGCAAAACTTGGTTATTAGGAATTTTATTTTTATTAGTGCAAATTCTCGAAAGTTTTACTAAAATGCACAAGACAGTTTCTCTAATCAGTCTACTTGATTAAAACTTTTTGTACTATTTTATCAAATCCGTAAAAAATCTATTGTGTAATTATTGCGCAAGGTTTGGCATAGCTCGCCGGAAGGAAGTACATTGTACATTGATTTTTTGCATTCCGTGATCCTGTTTTTTACAAGTTGAAGGCATTTGCGGAAGGAAGAAGGGAAAGGTGGTGAGTAATTAATTCTCTAAAAGAATTCTTTGCTTCGGCGTCTTCTTTTGATGACTAGCATCGACGTTGTGATCTCAATGAAGCGTTTAGTTCAGCCCATTCCTAAGAAGCAAAGATGTGCATTTAGAAAACAATTATTTCCCCAAAATTGAGTTAGAAGTTGATTGACTTCTTACCCTGGGATAGTAGGTTTGGACGTGATTAATAATTTTCCCCATGTTGGCCTTTTCCGTGATTGAACAGTCACGACATTGTGTGGCAGCGATACGTGGTATCTCTCCTAAATTCATAAACAAAAGGACATATAAAGCTTTGCTTCTTTCATTGTGCTCTTAAATGACATGGCAAAGAGCTAAAGGGTACAGGAATCTTTGCGCAAAGGGAAAATAAAGGCTTTGAAGATGGATGACCTTCAGTTTTGAAACGACCGTAAAAGGGGCAGGAACCCTTGTGTAGATTTGAACATGCTTCATGTTTTTAAACCCGGACTTTGGCCTCAGCAACAATGCACACAGCAGCATTAATTTAGAGCGTTAAACGCAGCGTTAGAGTGCAATCTAGTATGCTGCAATTTTTTTTTCAAGGGAGATGCGTCACTGGGATTTGGTTTGAAATTAATTACTTACTCTTGAGTTCCGTTCCAATACGATCGCATGGACCCTTGCACTGGAGACATCTAATTTGTCGTTGGACAACAACTGGGTTTTGAAGCATCGTATCTACACTGGTCGAACTGAAATAAATAACATATTATTAGTAAATAAATAACATAAGTTAACAATGGGGCTTGGAATTCCCCTCAATTCAATTTATAATTTCTGCCTAATTAATTTTTGCGGAATGTACCTGGCACCAAGCATTCCAGCCCCAGAGCAATATGCCACGAATGTTGCAATGCAAATTGCCAAGACAAGTATTTTCTCCATGCTGCGGTTTTTGTGTTCCAATTGTCACCGACGCTACTGCCCGTTCGGTTTTCTTGGTTCCTAGAGATTGACTAATTTGAAGGAACAGCAAACGTAGAGTCTCGGATTGTGAACTTTAACTGGAGGAAGGGACGAAGGGATCTTAAAGGGAACAAATCGAAGGTCTTTTAAGAAAGATTAGAGCATCTGCGTGTCCTACTTTGGGAACAAGGCAAGGGCACAAGGTCGTCGGGTCTTGGAAAACCCAGATTTCTTTTTACCTTCTTCCGAATGCATCCCTGTTACTTGTTCAATGATGGCATCTTCATTCAAGAGAACCTTATTTTCTCAAATGCAACCTTGGTACATCATGGGAATAGCATTCAGGAAAATTTCATGGACGAAAAGCAACGTTGGAGAGAAATTAGACATCATCCTGTCGTGTCTTTCAGTTCATGTCCAGGACATCAACCCTGGTCAATAAAACTTTGATTCTGGACTTTTGTCTCTTGCATGTTCAGAGTAATAAAAAGCGTTTTTAGGGGAAACTCAGGTAGTGGTTATCGGTTTTACATAAATTTAATTTCATGCTCATCGTCTGTCCATTTTGTGTCTGTTACAAGCAGAATTTTTACTGACTAAAATTAGATTTCGTTCCACCATCGAATTGATGTAATTACTTGAGAAAATTGTGAAAGTTTGCACCCGATTTACAATTTGATTAAATATCCCAAGCACACACCCCAATGATCGTTGTAGGAAGTAAAAATAGAAATCTTAAATTATACGTAATAGCATGGAGTATAATTCACCGGATCCGCTTCACAGTTTCCTGCTTATTTAGCCTTTTAGTCATTATGAGAGTCACCTTGATGTTAACAAACAAAGGGAACAGAGGTTAGCCGTGACAAAAATCCATTTGATGATTGATTAGTAGACGCTCTTCCTTGGAAGAATTATTGGGAAAAAAGTGAAGGTGAATTAGGTCAACATTTCCAAAGACAAAAAGGGAACTCACCTTCACCATTTTAACAGCACTTTGCTTTTTGGACCAATTAAAAAAACTTTAGACCCCAGAATGTGATTCCCTTGCTTTTTCATTAATCAATTAATAATAGAGAGACTAACTCGGGTTAAGTGTGGACGGAGGTGGGTGCTGAGTAAATAGGAAACAAGTTGAGTAATTAAAAAACAGCGAAAATTGGTTAATTAGGCTTAGTGTCAACAACTTTTGAGGAGTATCACACGATTCATAAGAATACATATGGAGGAGGTTATGCAAGATGATTGGTTGTCATTAGTTTGCCTTGGTCTTCTGATTGTTCAATTCCTTTTGTGCCTCTTTCACAATCTGGCCAAGTTCCTCAAGGGTCACTTTAGCAGTGGTGGTGCTGGGTGTGCTTGGTCCAGTGTATCCTTCGTCTTCCGGCGTTTCAGTGGCCAAGCCAACTGCTTTCACTCCAAATTGGTCCTCGAATTTCTTCACTTCCTCTGCAGAAATGATTTTACCACCCTGCAAATAAACAAAATAAATAATGGAGGTTGCGAGCCAAGGATTTCTTGCGTAACAAGAGAGATTGAGATAGCATGAGAAAAATTGTATTAAGTCATACCTGGAATTTCTTGACAGCGTCATCCCACTCCTTGGGGTAGTTTTGCTGGATGTAAGCTACAAGACGCCCTGCTTGCTTCCTTTGGTCTGGATTGCAGTTTCGGCATTGGTTGGTCAAGAGTTCTGGAATTGTGACTGAAACCAAGAGAATCCATTGTTATTTTTTTTTTGCCAAAATCCACAAAGCATCCATTTTTTCTATTGCGAGTTCAGTGGGTAATTAGGATAACAATGGACAGGGAAGGAAAAGAAGGAATTAAAAAATGAAGAAGCTCATTCCAACCCCCACCCTCTCTCAATAAAATTGCAAATTCATCCAAGAAGGAATGGAAGCTTACTCTTTAGATATTTTCCGATACGATCACAGGGTCCATTGTAAATGACGCATTTCAATTGAAATGCGACTGCACGTGGATTCTGGAATTAAAGGACATCAAATGATGAACTTCCTTTTTGATTCAAAAGGCAAAATTCCATTCTTACCTTCAAGTAATTTTCGATATTGATGTTCTGGAATTCCCTAGGGATTTGCCTTGCTACCCGGATTGAGGCGGCGTGGCTAAGAGTGACGTACACAGCTAGGACGACCGTGACCAGAAGAAATGACGATTTTGCCATTTTGTGAATTTCAAGTGACGCTAATGTTGCTTAGTGAGGATATGTCTGTGAAATGAATTGAATCAGTGCACATTCGTTAGTTTCGTATGGAAAATTTCGATTGTTGTCAAACTTGATTATTTCGATAAAGGAAGAACAAGGAGATTGTATAACCTCCCTTGTCGTGGCGTTATTGTATAATTATAGTTAATGTTCCTGTTACCTTTATCTTAAGAAATTAATGGAGATTACCTTTCGCTATATGATCTTACACCCAAGCCAAAGGTGTGTTTCACGACAATAGAGCAGATTGCAAATATTCCTTGATGAGCTTCCACTTGTCTCTTTGTCTAAAGTGAACTTGGACCAAGCCACGCACACTTTTATATGCATTGATGAATATTGTTTGCGAATTTTTCTTGGGCATCATCAAAGCCTTAGCGATCTTGCCTTAGGATGGGATTATACGGCAAAATTCCCCTGCGTCATTTCAAAGGATTTAGATTCACAGTAATAAGCCAAGCATAACGTGCTGGAAGGATGTCGCAAAAAATTGAGGCTTTTAGGATGGTCAATGCAACTTTAATTTGCGAAAAAACCAGTATCCCTCAAGGTGTGGATGATTGTACGGTCAAGTTAATAATCTTTGAAATTCTTAACTCTAATTTACGTGTCATGAGTTTATGACAAGTTAAAGTCATACTCCAGTTATAAGGCATTGCAAAATTCTCTGGGTTAATTAACTCCCAGAGCCACATAAAATTAGTGTAACTCAGTTCGTAGAAATCATCAACATAATTTGCATACGCAAGCCAATGCACTTGGAGCAAATCCTTGCCAAAAATTAGGGGCTACAGTTACACAAAGTCGGGTAGCAACAGCACCAGTTCATCCCTCTTATTATAATTAATTTCAGCATTTCCGCAGCGACTTCTCGAATGAATGATTTTATATGATTTCTCTGAACTCGTTTGTTTTAAGCAAGAAGAATGACCGGCGCCGGGCTATTAAGACTTAAGACGGGCTCGTTGCGTCTTTGCGTTAGATGAAGCGGTGCATTGTTACTGCTTTTAAGTAATATCGTTGTGACGGATTTGCGAATGAATTAACAAAATGTAAAACTAACCCTTCCTTTGTCGTCAAAATAATTTTGACGTCATCAACTTACAAGTAACGACGAGTGACAAGTTTCCAATATCTTTACACCTGCAAGTGGCCTTGGACGCCTTGGAGTCGTCGTCATGATTTCAATATTTCTGCAACGCTTAAGTAAAAAGTAAAGAAGGCGCTAATTGCTATGTAAATTAGGGATTCCCTGCCTTGCTCTTTGCTCGTGTTTGTATTGACTCGAGGTGTTGCGTCTTTAGGCCAAGCGTCCTTACCGATGGAATCATATATTATTAGTCATCCATTGTCATCTCAGTTTACAAATTATTCCGTCACTATTCCAGTTTTTAATAATCAAAGCAAAGGTGAACTAGCGCATCTCATTTTCCTGGTTTTCCCCAATAATTCAACAGGTAGTGGATCAATTACGAGGACGACGGTGAGGCCTATAGCAAGAAATCCGATTGCCAAAACTTGTCTACCAAAGTAGTTTGTTTGATATTTTTTGTCAGGATCTTTTGCGGTTGAAAAAGCTATATAAACCAAATCTTCGAAATGATCTGATTCATCGCTCGTGCGAGTAAAATGTTTTCCAGAATTTTTTTCATTTTTTTGCTAATAAGGATCTGATTCCATACAACAATGCTGCATTGAAGTCCAAAAACTGTGACTCACTGTCACGTCTTACACGCAGCTGGAATCTAATGATTAGTCGAATCCTTGACGGAAAGTAGTTTTACAAATCTTCAAAGCAATTTGATGGAATTGATGGGATCTGATTCACATGTCATTATGTAAATCTGTAATAATTTACGATCTGCTAACCCATCCGCAGAAAGTCCGAAGTGATCATATGCCTAAAGCCTTGAAAAATTGAATCGAATAAAAATAAGCATCCTATCATAATAAAATCTTCCAGAAAAAGCTTGTGTGATCGCCGGATTCTAAGACTGTGTTCTTAAGCGTCCGAATTGTGGCATAGTGGATACTGCGCTTAGGCCTACTGCAATGAATACTCAACAAAAACAACCTAACCGATTTCTTTTTACGGTTACGACCTTTGTATTGTAAGGTCGATGCATGTCGTCCCTTCCGGCCACAGAGGTGAAGTTAGCCGTAAGTGATTTCCTTCCGAGCCAAGGCTGGGTTATCTCATAATATGAAAAATGACCCCTGCAGACGTTTGTGTACACGCCATGTTCACTGGTCAGACCTTCTAATGAACCGCTAATTGAGATCAAAGGTCAGACCACACTTTTGGCTTACTCATTTCCTCTCTTTAACACAAGAAAACAATTTGAATTTCACGTTTATAGCTACGGTTAAATGTGTTCGTCCCACTACGACGTACCGAACGCCGGCGTTGCTGTCTCGAGCGAATTCTCTGCGGTTGTCGCTAATTTATGACCGGGCTAATAACCTTTGTTCAGCACTTGAAGTGGAACATTCTAACATAGAAGTTTGAGGAAAATTGTTTTTCGAAAGGGATACTTTATTTCTTCTTAGAATGCGCATAGCAACTTTTGGGTAGCTAATGAACCGACATAGATCCTGGAATCACCAAGATTTCTCCAGTCATGGAATTTGAATCAGTGGTCAACGCATTGGTCACTCCGTGTAGTCGTCAATAAAATCGAGGATTTCGTTGATGTATTTCTCGCTTAGAGGCCAAGATTCTTTGTAATTTTCCTCATCTGCGACAACCTTTGACTTCAACTTCAGACGCTCTGATCGCATCCCCTCCTTTGTCGGAGGAATCATAATTTTCGTCGATTCGTCCCACGGTGGTTTCTCCAAGGGGACCACTGGGCCACCTACCACTGTCCTCGGAAGCTCAACGTCATCTTCGTCTCTCATTCCGATCTTCCTCCGCTTTTCAAACACAACTTGTTTCCGCTCCTTTTGTTTTACAAACGGGGGCCATCTTTTCTTCAACCCTGGTGTTTTAGGTGGAGGAGAAAATGGAACAGGAGGAGCTGCTTCTGCCATTTCAGGTTTCTTCGCAATGGCTGATAGCGATGGAACAAATTGTCTTGGGAATTGGAGAGACCTGCAATCAGTAGACGGAATACGAGATAGCTTCTTGGCCTGACAGTTATTGGCATCTTGATTCTGGAAATGAGGCATGCAGTTAAAGTGAGTTGCGCATGCTTGTAGCTGAGTGACATCCGGCGTTGTTTGCGACTGGAAACCGTCGTATGGATGCTTGGCTGATTGTGGACTGCGGATTCCAGGATAGGTTGCCTGATGTCCATTGGAACCATTGTTGGAATTCATTTGCTCAAAAGGGAGTTGTTGAGATGAGATACCAAACGTCTGAGTGTGTGTCTGTTTCCCGTCTTGAGCCAGACATACTTGCGGATCTGCAGCACCCTTGGGTCCTTGATTAGTTGAAAGTCGGGTACGCAAGACTTTTGCTTTCTTATTCTTTAACTCATATGTCAACATTGCTTCGTCTGGGTCACTGTCGGTAGGAAGTCCCTTTGGATGGATTGAATGAAGGCGGTGGACAAGTTTGCCGTCCACAGTCTTCTCCTTTGCTCCGTTCGTATTTATCTAGGGAGTTAACTCAATGATTCCCTGTTCTTTAACTCCAGTAACAAGAATTTACCACTTTGCTGTCGACATATTGCGGAGTGTATAGCTTGTATGCGTTGTCACCCGAAGACTTCCTCTCCTATCGTCAGAAATACTATGTTAAGAATTCGGTTTCATTTTATCCATGAATGAAGTTACCAGATCATCCTTGCTCTCATCACGACTGCGTCTCTGGCCACGATTCTTCTTACTAGATCCAATCCCCATTTTCTTACCGCAATGAATTTTGTTTCACCTCACATTGTATACATAACTCGAACCATTTGAAATTAGAAAGTAAATGGCAGTATACCTTTATTTGTTCTAAACAAATCTCAAACGTTGATCCAGTTGATTTGCCAACAGGCTTTCACCGGAAGTTGAAACAGGAAGGCCTGACAGGATGAAAAGCATGCGCCTTTAAGCTTACTTCAGTGCTAAATTCAGCGAAAGCAATGTGGAAGTAGCTTTTATTAAATGGGGCTTCTGTTGCCATGATTGAGGCGTCGGTTCGGGATTTTTCTTTCTAAGGGGGGTTGAACATGGACATTATTAATTGGTTTACAAATTAATTGTTAATTTCACTTAATTGAAAGAATATTCAAGTTATTTGACCTTTTCCTTTTGAGGTCCACAGGAATAAATTACATTTACCTTCAGCATCACTCCCTGCATTTCTAACTTTTAAGAAAACATTTATTTACCCCATAAAATTACAAAAATTTTAAAGTTACATGGCACGCACTACAGTTCAATCTAATAAAATTTCTTCTAAACACTATAACACACCTGGAAGAAAATTATTCGTTTCTGATTAAATCCAAGAGGGTGGTATTTTGATACCCATTTCATTTCTCAGAATAAATTATGCTAAAAATCTAATCACCATACTTTAGTCGGTATATAAACCTGATTCTTTTATAATAGGAAGTTGGCAAAATTCATGGAGCATGCCACACACACCATGAATTAATACATAAGAAATTCCGTGGTACAGAATTGTCATTTTGTGTCCCCCTCATCTTCCGAAGCAAAACTGATCAGTCTTTATGCAGCAGTTGGCGATGCAAGAAGAGTTCATTTTGAAAAAGAACCACAAATTGCAAACGAGTTGTATTGACCCAGCGAGAATGAGAGTTGCACTGCAGAGAATGAGGATCCGCAAATACTTTTCTTGTGATTGGACTTCCTCAACAATGGACGACGTTCCACCAAATACTTTGCTAACTTCAGATAGGATATTTAGCGTCGTTGGTGCAGCTTTCAGCCAGGCGACGAGGGTTTGATTGGATTTGTAGAGTAGCAGTCCACTTGCAGAAATGAGGGTGATCGCAGTTACCTATAATAGAATGAATAATTAAAATGAATGAATCATTTGTGACTAATAACACTAATGAAATACCATTGACACGAGAGCTATGACTTTCAGCCCCACTGGAACAATGACGACCTGAGCGTTGGTTGTGATCGTTGTGTCATTGACAGAAGTCGAGATGACTGAATCCGACTCAAGGGAACTTCGCCTTTGACGATCCGAATGGGTCAAGTGTGCAATTTCCTTTTCACTTAATTTATACTTGGTGTAATCTATTTGGCGATAGTTTAATTCCCTTGGTTCCAGGGGCTCTTTCGATGTCTCCATCATTCGGGGATTTAAAATGAGGAATGTAATTTCACACCCACGTACAAATGGAAGATATTGTTGAGCCAGATGTCAGAAATCGCAAGTATTCTGATCATTCCCGAGTGATGGAGGGAGGTTGGATGCAGGAACTCCCTTCATGCCACGGGGGATTCCCGACTATCCCGACTACAATTCTTCCCCATTGTCTCAGATTGTTGGGAAGAAGATGACGAGGCTGAAGAAGTGAAAATGGACCAAACTCACTGGGGTGGAAGGATGCGCAGTAAGTCAATGGTTGACAGCGACATTGACAAGATGACATGGCCCGGTGCTGAATAATTCCACCCTTAGCTACTGAAATTAGTGGTATAGACGTCGACGCATCATTCCTTTTGGAATACGAAACTGATTGCAGCCTTCATTTATAATCGCAATTTGTAGTAATAATTTGCAAAATTAGGCACTACATATTCCAACGCCTTGGCTGTTGTGGTTGTTGCTGTTGCTCAAAGGGTGGACCCTCTGTTCGGTTTGGAAAGTGATCATTCCTGGTGACCCTTGACAAATACGGGAAGTGGAACGTAGTAAATGATTCAGAATATGTCACAGCAGGAGGTTGAGTAGTTGTCGAAAGTTGACTAGTTGTTGGGGTCATCCCAACAATTGGAGTGGACACCGTCTGCGGCGAGGACACCGGGTAATAACCTGGCGAAATGACCCATGGCGGTTGAGGGATGAAGGAGCTTGGAGCGGTAGATGATGGGTAGTGAGAGGACATCACAGTAGGAACTGTCCCAATCGACACTGGGGCTGATGCTGTGGTCGCTGGTGACTGTTGAGCATGCGGAATCGGGAGACGAGCGTTGGGAGACTGTCCCATTTGACTGCCATGATGTTGTGGCTGGACCACATGATAGTTACTTTGTTGGTTCATACTGACGGCCCAAACTTTTTCCAATTCCTTTCTGTCGTCCAAGCAGGTGAGGGCGACAGTGTCAAATGGCGTTGCTGCATCAGATTCGAAATCAGAGAAATTGAGTCTTGTAGAATATTTCCAGGAGCTAGACTTAATATCACTTGAGGGAGGAGACACTCCGACGCCACTGACTCCGTTACGAAATTCCGGTCGTAAGAGTGTGACTTCGGGATTTTCCCCGATTGGAGGTATCGGGTTCCGGGCTGCTTCTGCCGGCAACGGCGGGTAAGACACGTCAAGCATTGCCATCTTCCCCGTCAATCCTGAGATACTGCGCAAGGCCGGGTGCTGATTTGGGATTTCTACATTCCTGACCAGTGTACTGTCAGGCCTTTGGTTTTCTAGTTTGATAATACGTCGTTCTTCCTCTCGTCGACGCTGTCTCTCTTCATTTAATCTTAGTTTTCCTTCTTCTTCCAACCACTGTTGTTCTTCTTCGACTAATAACTGATGCTGCTTCTCATCCTGTAGTCGTTTCTCCTTTTCGTCCTCCAAAAGCTTTTCATGCTCTAATCGTTGCTGTAAACGATTTTGCTTCTCTTCTTCTTGTTGAGCCTGTCTTTCTGCCAGCAGTTTCGTCAGTCTCTCTTTCTCCCGAAAGTATGCATCCGTCGATGATATGGTATTTCGTTCAAGACTAAAATCATACTGAAAACCAGAAATACGTAAGGTTACAATAATCCCAAATTCAAATTATTACAAATTATATACAAAGCTTTAAGCTTACGTCAAATTCTGAGAGATCTACGACGATAGGCTTAATTTCAGGAAACTCGGGCAGCTGTAATGGGAAGAACTGTTTCCGCAGAACGAAAGGAACACCATCGATGTACCCCTCATCAGACATTTGGCCTAATCCTTGCCCGTCCTAAGAGAGATGGAAATCGATACTACCGTTAGCTTAATGAAGGTACCTCGGTGTCACAAAATAAAATAGAGCACTTACGACAGTCTTTTCCAGCCACACGGGTGATGAGGAAAGCGACGTTAATTGTGGTATTACGCGACGGCCTTAATAAATATAGTGATGAAGAGATTACAAGAGAGCAGAACTTGTGAGTCAGAAATTACCAGCTGAGAGCTCATTTCTTATCAAACAGGCTGCGGCAATTTACTCTTCCTCAGTTCTCACTAGGGCGATTAAAATAATCAAACCCATCAAACTGCCACGTTCTATAGCATCCACAGTGCGCGCATTAGCATACAAAATTGAGGGAAATTTGTGAAAATAAGAAATAACTGCGCAATGAACAAGAAGCGCTGCATGCATGATTTTTTTTTAATTATCAAATCAACTGATCAGATTTTTTTCATTCACAACAAGGGTGGCAAAATGTAGCAAATTACCGGTTTCCACATCTTCATCGGTTTTTATGGTCCACATTCAACTCAACTTTTTTAGCATCGGTTGCAATATAGTCCTTAAAGACAATGTAATTGTAAAATTACATTTCTAAACTGTAAAAAAAAAAAATAAGCGCAGTATAAACGGAAGTGCAATATTAGCTGAAAAATGGTTTCAAATTCCAAATCGAAAACGCACTATATTGTTATACTTATATATTATATATTGTTATACTGTTATTGATATTATTCTTATGTTTATTCTTATATGATAAATATATTGTTATTTTGCCAAAAAAAAAAAGTAAAAACCATTGATGTTGGGGGGCCCTGTTGATTTTTTTCCTTCCCTCAATGGTTTTTTACTTGTAGTTCGATGTTCGATTAACAATATAAGCTAGAAATATTTACTTAACAGCTCATATTTAGTCATATTTAATTACTGGTATGAATTAATGTGACTTAATTTGATATTTAACATAGTCTTTTAACAAATATGTGGAGTAATAAAGCGTTGATTTTCATGTTGTTTTGGGTGCCGTTGTCGGATTTCTTGCTTTCTCAGTGTACACACTTTACTTCCAAAATATGCCCGCGAGATTCGAGTGAAAGTTGAATTAAAGTGGGAGGTTTGTTGTCAAAACAAGCTGGATTTTGTTCTTGTGCCAATTGGTATTCCAATAATTAATTACCCGATCAATACCGTGTCATGAGACCTTAAGTGGGTAGTTAAGTATGTGCAGTCCACGATCGATAAGCCCACAAGGACTAATTACCACACGCTCGTCTTAATTTACAGATCCTGGAAACCTGGAATGTTATTTCCAAACGTAACGAATGTTATGTGTCTGTCCGATTCTCATAACCCAGTCCATCTACGCTGCTTAATTAACACAATCGACACGGAAATACATCAGAATGTAAGTGCAACAAATGCTTTTGTACTGCAATAGACATTTGGCTATGTCATAATTTATCTGGCGACTGCCTGAGGTCACGTACCGATGGGAAGTTATTTAACAGGTCAGGACGCTTATCAACCTACTTGGTAGATGATAGAGATTATCATAAAACGATGCTCCTAACGTGACCCACTTCAATTACATTTACAATGAATTTGCTGTTGAAAGTGTCAATAATATTTTCCCCATTGACGTTAATTATTGGGCTTTATCTATATTTATCTGAAATAATTTCTTGGATTCAATAGAAATGTGGCCCAATGATGAACAATTAAATTAGGGGTGCCAGCTTAGCTCACTCGTTAGTTCCTTCTGGGCCTTAAAAGAGTTTGCCAATTTCGTGTTTTTGGTTTGCAGGTTTTATTGTTTTGCAGTAAAACAAAATTTCAAAAAAATGGGGCGAGTGTCCATTTTGTTACTGGCGTTAGTCTCATGCTGTCTTGTTTTTGGAAGGATAGTTGCAGTTGATAACTCTGGATTCTTCCCTGCGGACCGGACGAAGGTGAAATGGGCCCATGGAACAAACTCAATTTCGTCAGTCGCTGCTGCCCTAGCTGATGGAACGATTAAGATGTTGGAGGCTGATATCCAAATGGGTTACTTGTTTGGATCAAACGAAACAGTCAAAATCCCTGTTATGGCACACGGACCAGAGATCCATTCCGACCTATCGTTTGACATGTTTCTGAAAACAGTGATGGATTTCAATGGAGAAGCCGAGGATCAACTATCAATGAAGGGAATTAAACTTGACTTTAAAGGGACTGATGCCATTGAACCTGTCCTCAAGGTCCTGGTGGATAGAAATGCTGCTCAATTTCAATTTCCAGTCTGGTTTAATGCCGACATTCTTCGAGGACCAATTGACGCCGTTTCAGAACCCGTGGATCCGCATACATTTCTCCGTCTCACCGTAGCCTACCTTCCACAGGTCACACTCTCCACTGGTTGGAAAACTCGATTTGCAGTAGGAGGTAATTGTTCTCTAATTATACATAATTACGGAAATCCAACTAAAGCTAGAAAGCCAAACTGAAAGTTTGCCATTAATTGCAGGTCCTACGGAAGGTTCATACAGCCTCAACCACGCGGATGAGATGATCGAAACTATTCGATCTCATAACGTCAGTTCGACTACCCCGATTACCTATCCTATTCGTGCCGGACTAGGCACTCAGTCCATCCCTCAATTAGTTTATCTGTTGGAGAAATCAAGCAGATTTTGGAAGGATTCAAGCATCACAATTTGGAGTGGAGGTGAAGACCCACCACTTGACAAGGAAAAGTTGACTCTGCTAGCTAATGCTGTTGGCAGAAACCGATGTTTTGCAGATTTATCACTTGAAATTTAATTTTTTTTTCATGTTAAGTCCTGTTCGGAATTTTCCTTGGTCCTTTTTAAAAAGTTATCAGCGAAGTACTGAGTCATGTCATAAATATCATTTCTCAAAGTAATAAAACTTGAGACAATGGAGATTGAAGCAGAGCGTCATAAAAATAGAGAAATTCTATGAAATCGGTGTTGATTTCCAGTATTGGAATGGGCAATGAAATGAGCATCGGGTGGTGTGATGCTATAGGTGAACAAACTGGCCCTAACTGATTGACACGTCAGCGAAGCTTAGAAAGCGTCTTCAGTCTTTGTACTCTTTCGGAACAAGTCAGACCACACGAAGGTGAAGGAAAACAGCGCAATTCTTTTACTCAAGTTAACTTTAAGTATCTTTTTAATTTTAAAGGAATCAATTTAAAAGTTTACTCAAGATCGACAATGACCGGAGCAGGATATTTCATTATTCTCGTCGGCCTAGCGTTAGTGAGTGGGGTCCAGTTGGCCTGCAGCAGGCAACCTCCGTTCCGGTAAGTGAATCTTATATTTAAGTTTTCATCCTTTTCCGTGTTGTAAATTAAACTAAGCCATTCTTTGACAGCGGAATGGCGTTTGATCGGAACTCACTTATGGCCGAAAAGCTCCCCGAATTTGTGACCCTAGTCGAAGCCGAACCAGCGTCCGAGGAAGTTCGTAGTCTAGATGATTGGCGGATGGCGTCAGCTCAATCAACCAGCGATTTCAATTCCTTGCATAGTTCTTTGGTGCCATTTTGGAAGCCCCTAGGCTCTCAAAGCTTGCCGGTAAAGATTTCCATCACACCAGCATACGATGTGGCTACAGCCTTTGCACGTCCGGGACCAATTGTGCCAGCCGATGACACAGGGGCGGAGTTGATCTACTACGACGTCGAAGAGACCGACGAGGCGATATCTGAAAAGGAAATTTCCAATGATGTGGTTTTCGAAGGTGTGAATTCCGAAGTTGCGGCTCCCGAAGATTCTGCCGAAGGTTACAAGGAAGAAGTCGTGACCCGTGCCCCAGCGTCATTGCTAGAAGGAATCCTTCCCTCCAAAACGGATAGGAAGTTGGAAGCAGTTTTGATCAAGATGGACCTAATCTTGCGGTACGAGGAGATCCATATGCAGAGTGTGCAGTCCCTTGCTATCGTCCTACTCATCGCAGCGCTGCTCATTTGCTGTCTGTGCTGCTACTCGCTGAACAAGTACGGGAGAGAAAGTAAGCACATAATTTTTTTACAGCTCATTCAGTTCGGAAAATAATAATTTTTTTTCAGTGGCAGCTCTCTTCCTGGATGAATATAAACAAAAGGCGAAAGCTAGGAAGAAGTACACTTGCCGTTCTCTGGAGGACTCCATGACGCGCTACATCGACATTACCGAGTAAACTCCTCCTCCTTTTTGGATGCTACTTCCATACCCTTGGAGGCACAAAGTTCATCGGTTCATTGCTAAAAGCAAGACATCTAGATGGTATATTCCATTTAGAAATCTATTTCACTTATATTTCTCCAACTCTCCAAAAATTTTAGAATTTGACTAACAAAATAAATTATCTCAACTCTTTGCTATCTTTTGAAAACAGGAGTTTTATTTAATCCTTTATTTCCTAGAGCTGGTTGTTTCACTTTTAAAAGTTTAAATGTCAGTTCGTACGGGGTGAGTGGCCTGATAATGAGTTATTTGCACCTCTTGTGACTTTAGGTCTGATGCCAAACTAAGATTTGATGTGTGTCATTTTGTCATTGGAAGTACACGCCTTGTCTTTCATCCTTAATTACTTTTAATTCTGCAAAAGAACTTGACGCTTTGAACATTTCTTAGGAGCTAAAAAGCAATAAAATACTTTACCAGCTTCCTCACTCTTGACGGTCATTAACTCGAATCAAGGGCTAGAATATTCATCAGAGTTTTTCCGCAGTTGGTTCCAACTTTTATTTACGAGATTACTTTGCCTTTTCATTTCCTGATTATGAATATTTTGATAACTGGAGAAAAACATGGAGTATGTTGTTGTTTGTCCGCTTTTAGAAGCTCTGTGGTTCCTTGAAAGTGTTATTGTGCGGAAGGGAAAGGAAGGAAAGGAGAAGTTACGAGCGGAGAAAGTGATTGTAGATTTGAACCCTCAGGAGAAAGTCAAGGGGTTAAAACGTCCAATATATCCATGAAGCCTTAATGTTATGTTCCCTCCACTTTCCATATTCTTCCGTAGACATTTTATTATAGGTCACTTCTGAGGATTTTACTAAGGGAGAGATACACAAGATCCAAATATCATCCCGTCCTTTCCCTTTTGTTTGTTTCAAAATGTCTTCCGCTATGTGGTGTGTTTCCACTCTTTGTGGCCTGTAGGGAAGATGACGGGGAAACTTCAGAATCGGATCCTATTATGCCCTCTGCTCGTAAATTTCATCTGACACTTTCCATTTTCACTCACATGGAGGGAACCAGGCCTTTCTCCCAACTGCTGTTTACTCGTAAGAGGAACAAGGAATGAAGAAAAAAGAACACGAAAAAAAATCATATTTCTCTGAATTTCTCCATTTGAATCGGGGTTTGGGTGGAAAATAGGATTTTCAAATCGCCTACTCAGGATTTGGGTGTCAGACATCATCTCAAACTTGGAATAATGGGAAAGGCTATCCTGAATTTTAATATAAAACATAAGAGGAGAAAAACGCCTGTACAGACGAATATAAATGTTGAAAGGAGAAGGATAAGTTTTGAAAGGCCCAAATTTTTATAAATGAGATGTCTGAAGCTCACTAGTTTATAAACTCAGAGTCATGTTAAGCATAGGGCTGATGTTTGGAAAGTCGCCAGTGAAAGTAACACGTGTCCACATCCTATGGAAAACATGGCCTTATAAATCATCAACATCATTTCAACTCTTCAAATTGATATGACACTTATATGGCTCAAGTTGGGAAAAAAGTTGACAATTCACGGGACAACCCAGTCGGAAATGCTAATCCTCTTTTTCTAGTCTTATTTTTGTTCGAAATTGATTTCTAGATTCAAGCATATAGCAGGTTTATATTATTTCAAATTATTAACAACTGAACGAACAAGTTGATTGATGAGTTTGCTTCATCATCTGTCGTCACATTGACTAAAAGTTGGATTTGGGTTCTGCAGGCGTTTCGACATGGTGTTCTGCATTATTTGGAAATCCGTGGAACGTAAACCTTGGACTGACTCTGTGAAAGAGAAAGTCGTCCCATGTAAAAGCCAGGAATTTGCATCCATTTTCTGAACTGCTAAAATGCTTTGCAAGGAAAGTTCCGTTAGCTAAGCAGAAGTGAACCTCGTTTAGTTCCATTTACGTACGGACACGAAAGGGTAACAAATTACTTGTCTCATCGATCCCGGATTCCCTTTTCTTTTCATTTTAACACTTCCTCATTTCATATCATTCATCTTCTTTCACCACCGCCACCACCACATCATTCAGGATAGGGTTTAAAGCGAAAAATGCAAGACAGATTTTTTTTGCTAAAATGAAAATCCCGGATGCTCCACCTTTCTCCTGTTTCATTAGACTCTCTCTTTTCATTTCATTACTGTCTGTCATGTCTTTTTTCCATCTGAAGGTATTAACGCCACGTGTCTTCTAAAACAAAACCCACAAACCTTACAAAGGAAAAGATTCATTACGAAAAAGTGAAAGTTGAACCAGGAGTATTAGCCGCAGTGGCTTTTCTGAAGATCCCTACTTATTCAAATTGTTTTGCCAGCAGCGGTTATTCTGTGGCAGTATAAAGTGGCCGTTGCTCAATTATTCACAGTAAGAGATCATTTATTCCCAAGTCCATTCTCACGTACAGCCAGAGCTCATTCACGGTAGCTCAATTGGAATAAAATAACCATCAGTGGAAGTCGGAAGTGTAGGTGAATGATACAATTACGAGACATTTGTTCGTACCAAGACGGGAATTTATTGGGGCCAAAGTTTCGCATGTGTGGGTCGGAATCATAAAGTTATGTCTGACTGATTAAGGGCCTGGGATGTGTATCGGTAATAATAGGGAGTCTCCCTGTTTAAGAGCGTACCCACCTACTTTCTCCGATTGGATTGTGATAGAGTCTTAAGAGCGGCTTAGCATCACTTCTTAAGGACGCGCGGTGGGAGCGTGAAAGCGGCTGAGGTGAGGACTGTGGAAACTTTCTCTTTGAGGTTCAGTAGTTACAGCCTATGGAGGCAAGAACCTTCCTTTGATATGAATTCGAGTCACGTTTGACGAGCCGGTTTTTTCTCATCTTTTGGGGTTTTCTCTTTTCTTCTGTATTTACTTTCACTTCACTCAACCTTAGAGGCTGAGCCTTTGTAAGGACGAAGGCTAAAGGATACTCTGACCCTCCACTGTGGCAGCTACGGTGTGAAAAAGGAAAGGAACACTCCCGAATACAAAGTTCCTAATTACTTCCCCCAACACTTGACTTCTCCTCACTACTCAATTAAACCAATAAATTAAAACTTATTATTATTACATTTCCAACACTTTACGAACTAAGGCTGCGGCTGGAGACTTGTGCGAACATAGCGTGTCCCTGCGAATACACTCTTTCATATCCTCCTTCATCTCCCAATTTGTCACAGTTGGATAAACAAACAAAAGGAACAATGGTTCCAATTGTCTATGTCATAGGCCATGAGCATCTAGAGGAAAGGGTTCTTTGGTTAATTTGTTAATTAACCAAGTAATACGTGTGGAGCTTAAATTGTATTCTCGAGTGCAAAATATGAGATGATGATAAAGGAACGGGAGTATAGGGCGATGATGCCAAAACAGATTCCTTATAAAAGTTAATCAAGGCGAAACTTAGCCTTGTTTCGTGGAAGTGTAATTAATCACTACCCTACCAACCACCGCCATCACGCCACCAGTAAGTTCTACTCAAGTCGTTACTTTTAGTCCTGTGCTTAATTTATTCAACAAAGTTTTTTCCATACAGTTTGTCTTAATCAAAAGGTAAATTGAGAAACTCATAAACACTCTAAAGTTTCATTTCGTCTTCCAATGAAATCACGCCATACTCCCATGAAATTCCAGCTAAAGGTGCCTTTCCAGAATTACCTCCACGTGCGAATGAATGGACACCATCCATTAACAAAGAATAATAGAAGTGGTGTATTTTATTGGTTTTCAAGGTGTCAGATTCCACGCTGAGAAGGAATGGCTATGCATTTGTTTTGTATGTACTTAGAAAGGGGATATGGTGGTTTGGTGGACAAATATTTCGGTGCAAAGATTATGCCATGATAAAAGGAGACCGGGACGACTCTATAAGAGAAAGTTGTGAAGACAAACAGAGACGAGGATGGATAAGTTTTCACTGATCAATGGGAGATATCTTTCAAACTTCTGAATTTAGGTTTTCTAATCTCCGGTTCCATCAGCTTTATTTGACTTAAGAACCGTCTGCAGACAAAACCTTTCCCCGCTCCAGTAATGTTCTATGACAATGTCGTCCCTCCCTGTCAGCAAAATTCCAAACCACCACCAATATCCTAATCTGCCTCCCCCTTTGTTGGCAGGTATTGTAATCATGGACGTGGAGGTCGCTCGAGGTTTTACTATAAGGCAGGGTGAGACACAAGAATCCTGCTGTGTCACAGGAAATGACTCCTCTTCTAAAATGAACCATAGATCAACAGATTAACGCAAAATCGATTAATACTTCCTCCTTGTCCCTCCATTAAACTGAAACCAGGATCCTGTGCTTTATCCCAACTTTCAGTTTATCAGACAATCAATCACACTCAATCAGAAAGTTATGCACTAGGAAATACTACGTTATGCACGCAACTTTCTCTTGCTTTTGACTTTGTTGTGTTGGATATTAAATGACCCTTTTAACTCTGTGGAGCAATAATTAGTGGGATTTTAAGATTATTTGAACAATGGAGAGAAGACGCATGGCATTTCTTGTATAAAGTGGCAGCCAAGGTGCATTGGATCTTGGATAAAGAAAGCAAAACTTTCCCCTTCCTCTCTCAGTTCGCCACCGAGTTTGGGTGAAAGTGGAAGCAGGATTCCTGTCTCAATTTTCATTCCTGCTCATCCAAATTGTGGCTGCTTTCAAAGTCTCAGCGTCTCCTCTTTATTTCCATTAGAATTGTTAAATATTAATCACAGTAAGTTGAATCTTCACTGCCATATCTGACTACCCGACTGCGATCACAAATGCACAACCACCAAATCAACAGAACAGGTAGGTGTCTGAATTGCTCTCTTATTTACGCTCATCCCATCCAACTCAATTACACTCCTCTAAAACTAATGGAAACTTACTAATTAATTGAATGAAATCTTAAGAGAATGTTTAAATTAGTTTGCATTATTGAAAAGTTTCTTCAAATAGTCAACTCTTCACGAATGTGCTGAAAGTTTTGAGATAGATGCCTTCCAGGAATTCCTGCCTCCTCCTTCCTTTCCAACTTTTGAAACAATGGAGTGAGCAGAAAAAAAAAGTTTGGTTGAAAACAACCTCAAGGAGTAAGTCCAGTATCCATTGAATTTGATATATACGAACAAAGATTTCATTTTATTCGTCGACTTCCAAGTTTGACTGCTCCTCACACTGGGAGATTTGACGTGTAACGTCTGCTTTCTCCATTGAATGGCGCTGGGGGTTGTTGATGTGTTTCCAAATTCCAATGCATTCTCTGCCTGGAGGAAAGGGAGTCCTTCAACTGACTCGTAGAGTAGGAGGTACCTTGTAATTGTAAATGGAGAAAGTAAAGAACTCTGCTGTTAGTTATATATGGTCGGAGAGTAGCACAATGGAATCAGAAACTTTTCAATTTGGAAGCTTTCAGCGTAGTGGGAGGACAGGAGAAAGATCTTTTCTTTAACCACAAGAATATTTCTCTTCCTATTCACTGGATTCTTCAACTTTTTTTTTCTTAGGAAATTTCAGGAAGTATAAAATAGATTTCAATTTTATTCTAGTGAGGGTTGAATGATGGAATGAGGCACACTCGGTAGATACCATTATGGAGAGTGGATGTGGTGGGTAATAAACCGTACTAATGTACCTCCAATTTCCAATTGAAAATTTCGTACCTTTTCTGAACCAGATCCATCCTCACTTTCTCTGTCAAATACGAATCCATTCAAACCTGGAAAGCTAACGAAAGGAACCACTTCCAAAGATCCCTTTCTCCACCATACTTGCCCCAGAGAAAACTCTACTCCTCACACACACAAAGAAGGTTAAGAATGTAAATTTAAATTCAGGAAAAAAAAACTTTCTCTCAATTCAGCCAACCTGTCACTCACTTGGTATTCCAAGTGCATCCAAAGTGCTCGTCTTATTCAGATTCTGTGAAACATATTTTCAAAATGCATCCCATGCCAAATGTCCGTTGCCCTTTTCCCAATTCTCAAACACAAAGGGAATGTCACTTCCACTAAAACGTAATAGACATGACGACACTTCTGCTGATGCGGTCACTTTTTGAGACAAAGGGAATGGCCACTGTCAAAAAAGTTCAACATAAAAGTTCGGATAAAACACAAAGTGAGTTAGACTTTTTTCTATGAAATTCTGAAAAGGAAAGGCAGAGACTGTCGTCGTAGCCACACAGCAGACAGGCTCAACCGCGGCGGCGACCTTATCCAAAAGTTTTTTTTTTTGTTCTAGGGCGATACTTTGTTGGTTGCCTTTTGTCAATGAGGTCTCTGTGATTCACTTTCTCCTTGTCTGGTGATGTTATTTTCATGTCTCATTTTACGATCATTAGTGGTTTTGTGTTTCCAGGAGAAAGCATTAACGGGTCGGAGGATTAGAGAGGGTTCCTCTGTACACTGAAATAACCAACTTACAGGAGCCTTATACACACCCCGGGAATGGGTGAGACTGAAAGTGAAAGTTTGGTGAAAGTCCTAATAACAGTAATCCAATGTGCTGACACACGTTCTTTAGGGGTTTAATTTCAGTTTCAGTCTTTCACCAAACCAAAGGCTTAAGAGCGGTGGTGGTGGCAGTGCTTCTGTTCAATGGACTTCACATGTTTTAGACGATAATCATGGTTTCGTTCTTGGCGAATGTGAGGTTGAGTTGATCTTCCTAAAACCAACACCACTGCTCTCTTCTTTTTTGATTTAAAATGGGATTACTAAGCAGAAACTCGAGATTTGAATTCCTCTCTTCTTCAATGGCTGAATCAAATTTGTTAGAGTTTATGCAATAAAAAAGAATAAGCTTACAATTTAGGTTACTTTTGAATCCCAATCAACCCACACTCATAGCTGCTAGTTTCAGAGTGTGAAGTTTTTAGATTAGGGAGAAAAGTGGGATCCTGAGATTAAATGAAACGCGTCCCTCTCGGCCGGAAAGTAGGCGAAGAAATGCAAATGGGTTTAGCAAAAGCTTAGACTGGTGAAAGTAGTGTAGCCATCGTTCGTAGTTTAGTTCCTTCGTTCCTTATCTCGAAGACTCCAAACGGATGGAGAAAGCAATTAGAGTTCTCAGAAAATCTTCTCTTCACTATTTGGAAATTTGTGGCAGGAGAAGTGAGTGCCACACTGGAAAGTTTACGACTTTTGGCCATGTTTGAGCTTGATTTATAATAAGAACGGAAAGCGTTTTCCCAGGAGGGTAGGACTAAGGAAATTAGTTTTAAAAGGCAAGGGAAAAAACGACTAATTTTATTAGGCGTTAAGTAATCTCTAGGAGGTTAAAAGTCAGACACAAGTTTTCATCGACTTGACCTAAAATGAGAAATGAAGAAAACCACGTTTCTTTACTCTTCTGCTAGAATTCGAAAAACTCTTCGAGAGAAGCTGGAGCGTATAAAAATCGTTAGAATGGAGATGGAGGATACACACTATATCCTTTCAGCACACACATTTTCCAAATGGCATTTAATTCCCACCAAAATCTTATAAATTACGGGGTACGAGCCACAAGCATGGCTTCCTTCTCACGCATTTCTATTTGTGCCAGATTCTCAACTTTTGCATCACTTGACTTTTGAATAGACCCTATGTAACCCGGTAATAACGGAGAAGGATTTGCATGATTGCATTTGCTCTCCCTGGAATATTTCTATTCTAGCCTATAGCTCCTTCTGCCTCATTCAATTTGATCGAAGATCGAGGTAGGTAACAATACAAGGAAGCATTGAATTAGGACTATTCCCTGGTTGCCTTTGATTAACAGATTCCCATATAAAGTTCCTCGTTTCCTTTTCCTTTCACTAAGATTTGCAACCTGATTCTGCATCGTGATCCTATTTTCCTCACTTTCAGCGAATCGAGATTGGAGCTATGCAAGTATAAAACCGTTGGATTTGGATATATCGACATGGCAGGGGAAGCATCCGGTTTCTCCTGCCTACACCGCCGCCACCGTGGGCGAAGTATTGTAGATCGGATTTCCCTTCCTTCTAGGTTTCATTCTTGAGCTATCAACGGCATCACCGTGTCCTCGTAATAATAAGAACTGCCTTTCCCCAATCCGTGAGTGTGGCTTCCTTCTGAATTCAGACTTCGTAATTGAAAAAGTTTTCCTTCAACTACTGAAAACTGATATAAATCCCTTCCGATTTAGAAAACAAGATCCAAATAAGAACTCCTCCAGAATCTAATGACTTTCTCAACCCAAGAGCTAAGGATTTAGCAAGTAAAGTAAGAGACAAGGAGTCGAAAACTAGTCCCCTCAGTCTTTTAATAAAAATCATCCAATTAGAAAACCCAAATTAACAAAATTCTAACCCAGTTTCCCTTTCGGCTAACTTTCTCACAGACTCTTTCTCGTTGGAAAGTTTAATCTTGTGCAAAATCCTGGATGTTACAAATTACCAAGTTTGGAATTTTGATAATTGTGTGAGCTATTACATTCTCTTTCCTTGACGCCTCGCCTTACTGCTAATTAATTATTGCAGAATGAAGTGTAAATTAACTGGATTTACACAGAGGTATTTTACTGATTTCAATCTTGAAGCTATGCTGAAACTGTTGTAAATAAAGTTGTGTAGTCTTGCCATCAAGCAGAGAAAGGATGGTGGATTACATCCAAGACTGCGAGAGAGGGCTATTGTGTAGAGCAACTAGGTTGAGAAAGCTTTATGGTTATGAAGCCCTGGAGTAAATGGAATCAACTGTACCCGAAATACACATGACATGGTAATATCCTCGAATGAACTTAAACATTTACACCCACTAAATGAACGAATAAACTGCTTTACTCAACTCGGCTTTAGATTTTGCATCCAATGGCTACAGTTGAAATATGAGAGAAGAATATTATTTGTGGAAGTGCGTACACACAAGTTCCTAGAGACTAGAGACTCGAAAAAATACGATTCCTATGGGAAATTCACGGCTTCAAACTTATATCCACACGTCGTCAGGATCTAAAGGCTACATGCTACAGAGCAGCAAACAACAGAGAATATGGAAGCAGACGGAGAGCAAAATAGAACTGTTAAGGCTTAAATGAAAATTGAAGTGACGGAGGGTGACGTGTCACAAATGTCCAAATGTCGTTTTCTCGAAAAACCTTTTTGACCTCGTAGCAGTAGCAGGTTATAACTGACAAGTATTTGAGATTCATGAGCCTTAGATGAAAAGAAGGATGTGAATCCACCTGCCAACTCCAGAGTTCTTTCCCTAGCTCGGCTGGGAGTGACAACGTATTAAATGGCCGAATTGATTAAATTGGAGACGGCTGATAGAGTAATATATTTTGTAACCAATATAGGAAATTGCATGTTATAGCCGCATATGAATCCCGCTGTGTGCGTTTTCTAATTACATTACTAATGCAGACAACATCATGTTTACAACCCACTTTCACGATTCTCTAGTGGGCGTAGGGAACTCAGTCTTGGTGGGGATGGAGAAGGAAGTTCATGCTAAATAGCAGTTATGGAATCGAGTTACACACAAGGGAAAGCAGGAGCCTTGTTAGTTTATGGTGATGAACAAGAGAGGATGATAACTTTCACTAAAATAAAAAAAAAAGGGAAATTCTTAGGCCATGGAGAAAGAAGAGCGATTTCTGTATTGACGCCTTGGGTCCTCCAACATTATGCTGGGGACTACTCCACTGTGACATTAAAGAATAAAAAACTCCGAGCCCCAAGGAAGAGAAAGAAATAAAGAAAAGTAAAATAACGTAACGAACCCGGAAGAAAAGTTGAAATGCTACACGGAGAAAGTACCCAAACTCCCGTTCCTTGGATTCAATTGTTTGTTCCTCTTGCCCTTCCTCTTCTTCAAGAACAACAAAAAGTTTATGATTATCTCAGCTGAAATTAATTTTAATAAGTCTCCGCCCGCCCTCCTTTTACTTTTATAGTCCCATCTGCTACGAGCATTGAGGTCTCCAAGGGTACAAGCGAAGAAACTAGGCGGATAATGACTCTCTCTTCTTCAACTTTCTCCACTCCCTCTGCTCTGAATGAAAGCAGCGTTTTTCCACATAAAATGAGACTTCATTCTGGCTTCATCAAATAGGTTTTGAGTTTAATTTGGCAAGTGACTGGTTACAAACTTTAGTTTTTTGGGGAATAAGCCTTCAAACTACTACTGCGCTATTACCTGTGCTGATAAAAATGGTCGTTTGCATTAGTAGACAGAGCAGGGGTTGAGTTGAAGCGTGACTAATTGTCATTTGTTTTATTTTATTTTTGTAATTCCAGGAGGCCGTTGATGCTCGGCTGGAGAAGAGTCGTGAAATGGGGCTAATCTCAATCAGGAGATGGAAATGGGAAGTTCATGATTTTATATTTGCCTTCTTCATCACAACAAGATTCTTTGGCTATTACGGTAAATTGAGAACTTATTACCATTCTCATTTCCTTTTCCTAGTCGTCTTCCTCTTTATCCGGACGGATGGAGCTCCGGCCTTTCTCTCCTTTATCTCCGCATTTCTTTCTGTCTCACTTTTTCCACTTTACTCCAGTTTGTTACATACAGGATCGTCGAAGAGTCAATTTTCCGGTTGTAACTTTTGGAAGAAGGCACATAAAAACGATAGGATGGGTTGGTTATCATATCGTATCATCTTGGAGATTGATTTATTGATCATTCAATGCCTCGTATATCCCATCGGTTTTGGTCGTTGTAAAAAGACCTCACAGAGTTAACTGGAAAGCTTTTACAGACACCACCACTTGTGTCTCTGTTCCGTCTCTGTGTCAATGGGAAAATGTATTTAAAGTTAGAGTGAAAAGAGTCGGCGGTGGTGGATGAAGCAGAGGAAAAAAGAACTCACAAGTCGACATTTATTTCATACATGACAAAGACGGGACTTTTCCCAGAGTGCCGCCGGATACTCATATCCTACTCTCCTTCTATTACAGACGGGAAGCATCCCAAATGGAACATTTGGAGGTTTTTGAATTGAGTTCTCCCAAGGCGAATGAATTGGCAAATTTATGATGTTATTGAACAAATTGCACCTCATCATTTCTCTTAAGTCAAAAGGGCATAACTTCCTAGTCCTAGGGCGTAGTCAAGGAACTTCCTGGCTACGAGTCCCTTGAGCCAGGGCTCTTCCTCTGCTAGAAGGGAGGGTGAAGATGTCTTTGCATGTAAATTAGAAATTCCATAAGAGAAAGCACACCTATCGATTTCCCTTTGGAAGGAAGCGGGACTTTCCCTTTTGGGAGAAAACAGACGCTTTCTCTTCACCGCTCGACTAAACTCTCAGGGTTTTGTAGACTTAGAAAACATAACACCCGGCGTAAGGCACAACTATTCAGCTGATATTACATCCTTCAAGGGAATTACAACAAGGCTAATGCTAACAGAATTAGGGCTAAAACCAAACACCTCCCTCCGACCAACTTCCACTCTATCACATTCACCAATTCCCAACCAATTAAGCAGAGACAATGGGGACTTAAGGGAGGCTAAGAGAACTTGAGATCACAAAAACGCGGACAGCAGAAGAGTTCATTCTTAACCACACTTGAGCAGAGAGCATCTTTGCATTAACTTGTTTTCAATGTATAAAGATGCAAAGCAGATCCACATGGTAAGGGCCACTTCCGCTGTCGCTGTTTTTTTATCGTCAAGGACCATCAACCGTAAAACGGAATAACGACCGGATTCCATCAGCGTGTGCTTAATAGACACCTGGGTTTTAGTTAAGCTCCAGGAGGAAATGTCGTAAAGCCCTGAACTGCTCTGCCTCCGTTGCTATAGATGGTTCTGGTGATGATGCTGGAATATAAAATGAATGGATAAAATGAAGTGGATGGTAAACATGTCTTTGTTTTTATTTCCGCAGGGTTTGTCAATGGTGCTCGAGTGGAACTGGAAGGGCCATCCCTTCTTCAGCTTCCAGATCCAGTAACATATTTTTCAAATAGCGTTGGAACAACTTTGTCGTGTTTGGGGAAAGGCCACCCGCCGCTCGCTGTGTCTTGGTTGAGCCTGCATGGGGAATTATTGCCACAGATACCCGGATTACGGTACACTTCTACTAACTTCTTATAATAATTTTTAATAACTATGCCCTTCCTCCTGCCTCCTGCACTCGGAAAGATGCAAAACCCATGGAACAAACAAGTTTTATGGCCTCTGACATTTTCTTAATTTTTCCACCCGTCTCTGTCCTCGCTCCCGAGGCCTGTAAAATAATAATAATAATTTGAACCAGTGATTTACGAACGTTGGCTACAACTGCATGGCCTAAATTCCATTTCTGAATACCTCCGACTTTCTCCGTGACAGTCGACTTGTAATTTATCTTCCAAGACAGAAGGCAACAAAACAGCGATGTAGCTCCAAGGTATAAAATGGCGCTGGCTTCTTCAATTTGTTCGCAAAATGTTGTCCTTCATCATTGCCAAGCCACGAGGGTGAATCCATGGCGTGGACCCGTTTCGCTGAAGACTGTTTTCATTTCATTTCACTCTCCATTTTCAAGTCAACATGAAATGGAAAACTGAGGTTCCAACTAAACCAATACGCCACGTCAACAGTATTTTCGATGCTTGGATTTTGATCATTTCGTCGGTACGCTGGTGGTAAAAAGAAGAAAGAAAGCTTTTCTTCTTACTGACAAAGAGATGAGATTTTCCTATCCTTTAGCCTAAAACTTTCTCTCGCTCGTCCTTTCAGAGAGATCAATTTCCGCTTCCGTTTTGATGCCACTGAAAGTTTATTTTCTTTTGAGAATGTAAACCTTAAGCTTCCTCTTTTGGGAAAGGAGGCGGGACTTTGTGGCCGAATCCAAAAGTGACGCTAAAAAAACGAACTTTAAAACAAGGAAATGAAATAATGCAAGAAATTTTCTCTCATTTCTCCTCTCATCCTTCGCTATTTTGGCTTTAGTACTGAAAACAAGCTTTTGTTCAACTCAAGATTCTCGGAAGAACTGTAACTTTTTTGAGTTATCCCAAAATTTACATTGTTCCAGGCTGAATTGTCAGAACACTGAACATTTTAGCCAAACGCGGAATTACAGAGGCAGTAATTGGATAGACTATATGCAAAGACCTACTGGAAAGAGGGATTGGATTAATACAATTGCTGGGGATGCTTTCCATTTATTGATTTTCCTAAAGTGGACTTTATTATTATCACTTGTTTGCATTATATAATTCCAGGAGTAACATTTCTAATCCGCTTGCTGTCAGCCTGTCTATCCAACATTTTCTATAGAGTAATGTCAGAATCCTTACAATGTGGATTTTGAACAAAAGGAGCAGAATCAATCAAACCAGTGACAGGAAAGGATTTACAATACATCATCCGAATAGATTTTGCACTACTTTTGTATGCCTTCCTTGTTAGACTCCTAGCTCCTAGCTTCCCTAACTTTGGATGAAGAGGAATGAAACAAAGTTGGCTAGGAAGAGACAATGAGAATGCAAATGGAGAGAAAGTGTGGGAAATGAGCGTCAGGGACGTGAGACTCTCACTAGAAAGACAAGGGGTAGAGGAGCCCATTTAACTTAAGATAATAAGGGCAACTGTGGCAACTTGGAAGACGAAGTGGATACCAGGGAGTTCATATGGTAGAAGACCTGGAGACAATATGGACTCCATGAATATTTGGTTACAAATGGAAGGCAGAGGGGAAAGTTCCATGATAGAATCTAAATAGTTTTCACTGGCTCCTAATAGGATTATGACTTCCTCTCGGATGGAAGAAGCCACTTCCACTTGTCAACATTATTACATTACAGTGTCAAGCCACACACCTCCAGAAACCCCAGTCCAACTGATTTATAGTCCACCCAAGACACCTTGGAATTTCTACCGTTGCCACCATGCACTTCACACTGCCTGCCCATTAAAATAAACCATATGCTTCCCATCAAATTAGGCTACGACTAAATACTAACATCATTAATGATCCACACACACACATCTTTGCTTAACTTGCGTATTACGAAGGCGTGTGAGTCATTAGGACTTTTGTGTGATGAGACGGAAAGAGTGGTTGACCAAAGACGTAACCTGCTTTCTCTTTTACGATCCAAAGGGCCCTTTCTCATCCTTTTCCTTGGTTCAGGTGTTTACGACTTGTAATCCTATAGTATTACATTGGATTTCGGCTAAGAATTGTGTTCTATTTCCAGGGAAACCCTACCCAATGGATCCCTTTCTTTCGGATCATTTCGTTTTGAAGAGTACAGTCCGGATATTCATAACAGTCAACTCCAATGTGCTGTGAGTAATCCGATGGGAACTCAGATCAGCCCGATTCTCACCATAAGGGCAAGTACGTCAGGTTTAACAGTTTCTCAAGATTAGTCGTACTATAACTTAGAAAGGTGGAGACTGGGAAGGTGTGGAGCCCAGGATCCATTCAGAGCATACAATCAAAAGTAATGTCTGACTCTTTCCATTGTACAGTTCTGGACACGCCGTTCGAACTCTTCATCACCGGGTTAGAAGAATCTGATATTATGGAAGGGAATCCAGTCATCCTCCAGTGTAACATATCACCCTCGTCGCACTCGAATTTTGTCCATGTGATTGGATGGAAGTCTGTCGATCAATTCGGATATCAGACGCAGATTCATTCGGACGGGACGCGGTAAGTGAAAGTCACTTGGAACTTTCTCTCTTTTACTTTCCTCTCCGCCTGTCTTCTGTCCGTGGATAAATGAAGTTAATCCACATGGGCTTCCACAAGTTGACAAATAAGAGCCATTCTTGGATAATAATGTACAAATACATCTCTGTCATTATGTACGCAAAAGGCAAAAGACAAGACGACCCGAGACGCCTTCTGTCTCACTGCAGAAGCCCTAAGCCGACATGCCAAAAAGATTTTTGGACTAGCCGACTTGAAAAAAGTTGCCTCATTAAATTCTCTTTAGATGGTCCATATTATAAATAAAACAAAAGCCCTGGAGAGTTTTAAACAAAACCTAAGAAACTGGAACCTAAGAAACTGGAAACTGGAACACAAGGAGATTCCATGAGCAAGAAGAAAAGGAATCACTGCCTGCTCTTTTTTCAGTTCCAAGCTTTCTCCTCCCCCTAAAACTCTTATGCTGGCAAGCTAAGGAAAGCAAGTCGGAGGAAACGAATTGATTCTTATAAAGAAAAAATGTATGGCAGGACTTGAACTTTCCCAAGCCCCAAGCCTAAGGTCCGGCCCTACCCCTTTAAAAAATAAATCAAGGCGGAACGAATTCAGGAACTCGGTTGGTTATTGTTATTGACCGGTCGAGAGCATTCTTGCCTTTCCAGATAGACTAAGAATATGAGAATAATAGCGTTATAAAACTGATTGGGAAGTTTGTATAACTAAAAGAAGGATGTGGGACGTATCCTTCAATATGCATTAGGTCAGAGTCAATGATCAGAAGAGGAAACGGAGAGTAAAGTCCATGGAAGGAACAAGAGGACTTATGCAAATCCCCATCACAATGAGCCAACTCCAGGCAGACTCACAGAAGTAAGGCCCTGAATTGAAAAACTACCCAAGTGGACTAATCCAATCGGATTTAATGAGTCATAGGGTTCTATTAGATTCCCTTGGCAAAAATAAGAGACTGGAGAAAGGAAAGAGCAAGTCCTCCAGAAAAGGTTTATAGTTTTGGTTCCAGCAAAGAAGGGCGGCTCATCATTTGTGTTCCTTTGTAGAGACGAAGGCCTTTAAGTGCTTTCTCTCAAGGGAGTCTCAATCTCAATGGAGACTCCCCAATTTGATTTCTTTGTTCTATGACCCTCCTGTCTTCAGCTCTTGACCCCTTTGTCCCAGGTATCAAGTCACAGTCAGAGGAACCCTCATCATCTTCTCAACAAAACACCAACAACAGCTCTATGTCTGTGTGGCACAGAATACGCTAAACAAGAAGACTCAATCAAGCTCACCCTTCTTGGTTAAAGTCCAGCAAGGTAAGCTAGTCTTCTTCGTCTTTTAACTTTTCTCCATTCCACAACTGGATGAACTGAAATGATCCCGGTCGCTCCAGCCTCCATACCTCCATATAATACAGTTTAATGCAAAAGTAAGAACAAGAATTTATAGCAAAGTTATATCGAGCATATCTTTTTCACACTACTTATATTCTAAACGCAAAGGTGAAATTACTTGTTATTTGGTTTCGAATTTCGTTCTGTTGTGCTCCTTCCCCATCGAACTTTTGTCATTAGTGTTGGCACCTTAGTTGTTTAGTGCGTCCATTTGCCGTAGAGTAGGACCCAGCGTCGGACCGCGTCTGCCCTTGGTACTGGTTTTTCCAGATATTTTGGATCCACTCCTCCTGCAGATAATACAGGGAAATGTAAATTCAGTCTTGTAACCCTTCACCTCTATTCAGTTACGAAAAACTCAACTTACGTCGGTTATCAGTGATACCTACGGCTTCAAAATATTCCATGGCAAGGTCCTCCCTAGTGCGCCTGACCTTCTCCCCGGTGTTTTGATGGTCTTGACCGGGTACCCCTTGACCTTCCTTCGACTTCTGTTCCTGGTCCATTCTCCCTTACTATGGCGTATATTTTCGTGAGATGTGTCAGATCTGGTCACATGCGTAGCCCTAAGACAAATAAATGGATAATTAGTGTCAACAATTAACTAATTTAATTGAGATTCTTTTACCAAAAAATCAATTTTCAACGTCTCCAAACTCAGTCCGACTGGTAAGCTGCAGGGTGCGCGACGAGCAAGAAGGCGCAGGCGCACTCGCAATCTCTCCTGCCCAAAGATGGGCAAATGTTTGGCCTTGAGGTCAAGCACCAGCGTAGCTAATACACAGTAACTTCATTCCACAGAATCTTAAAGTTTTGATTGACTATGACCGTTTCATTAAGGCTAGGTCAATGTCATTGTCAATGTAATTAAAGGTCAGTATTCTCGGTTGTCCAGCATTAGAGGTTCATGAGCTACCCTAAAAAAGTCTCCAGTCAAACTTACCAAAAATATTTTGGCCAATCATAAAGCAACGCGCGATTGGAGGCATCGGCTTCGAATTCAACGGCGGTGTTTAATTCTTGTATAGTTTTTAATTTTAATGTTAATTGTTTAGCAAAAATTGTTAATTAGCTGAGGTAAGATTGTGTCTAGTGTCTGGTTAGCGGAGCATCGCATAGTTGGAGTTTGACATTTTGTCTAATTGGAACTTTGACCTAATGGGTAATGACCTACACTTTTGTTATCTCTTCCAGGTGTAGCCGGAGGTGCGACAGGTTTACCACCAAAGACTTCTGCTAGATGGGAGCAAACGATTCCAGTTGACGTGGGAAGACCCTTGGATTTAATATGTCCTGCTGTCGCTAATTCTCCGCTCCATTTTAGGTAAACTGTCATTCATGCCATAGCCACAGAGTAAGTGATGACATGGTACTGAGCGTGTCACATTTGAGCGAGTGCATTGTCCGAAGAGAAACCTTTATCTCGTCTCGCGTAAAACATGAATTCCTGTTGGCTGCTTTCAAAGTGACAAGTGAAGAACTTTCTCCACATTCAGAGGCATTAGAAAATAGACAAGCTGTCAAATGATTGAAAGAAGCATCTTGGTCTCCTTCGCTCTAAACAAATTCACAAATCTGGAGGCACAGAAAGGAGCGATGGAGTTGTATATGCGCCTCTAACACTGCTGAAAATATTTCCTTTGCTTTTATCTCATACTTATTTTGATATGTGTCACTACCTTCCCTGAGCTCCTGTCGGTATTTACCCCAGGCGAAATCAACCAACGTAGCGCCTGAGTTCTTCATCCTACGACCTTTGACACTTTGTGTTCTTATGATTCTCTTTGGTATTTTCAGGTGGGAAAAGCTAATCCCGAATAGCAACAGTCGGTTGCCGGTACCAACGGGACTTGGGATTGACGTCCACGGCCCAATTCTCAGCTTTCACAAAATTGAAAAGAGTCATAACGGGAGTTACCGTTGTGAAATATCCAACAGCTTTGGTAACATCGTCTTAGACTTCCACGTCATTCTGAGTAGATCCCCGGTACTTATCATTGAACCGAGGAGAAAGTTCTTACATCGAATTGGCTCTTCAGTGGAATTGACTTGCAAAATCATACCCCAGCAGCTGAACCCTCTCACTGAGAATGACCAGAATGTAAACAACATAGACCTGTCGTAAGTGTTGTTCATGGAAAGAGTAGGAGAGTGAGCTATGGAGTGATAACCTAATTCTTCGAATTGCTTCTTCTAGTTGGTACAAGAATGGAAAATTGATATTTGGACAAGGAGCTCGGGTGAAAGTCTCTGGCAACAAACTTCTACTTCTCAACGCCCAGTTGGATGATCAAGGGGTATACCAATGCTTTGGACTTTTGGAAGGACAAAGTTTTCAGGCATCAACAGAGATCGTCTTTGAAGGTGAATAAATTCAGACTCAAGTTTTCCTAAACTCAATTAAAAGTTAATTAAAAGAAGCCGGTGGAATTCCACTGTTCTTTAGCCCTTCCTTCCGTCACCATCCAAAGCGATAGCATGAGAGCTTGACTCTTTTGTTTTCATATAGCACCTAATCTTCAAACTTTCATATTTACTATTCATTGGATGATGCTGCATTGGATGGATATGGCGGTTGGAAGCAAGACGCTACTTAATAAGTTCAGACTGTCAGAGCCATGGTCGTTTCCAATTTCCTGAAACTTAACTGGCTCCGTATGAAAAAACTACCAAGGAAAGCATAACGCCTGGAGAAAATACCAGTTTGAAATTGCCATTTCCTGTCATATAAGACTAGTCTTTATGAGTTTGCCTATGTGTGGATATGAGATTTGAAGCTAGGCGTAACTACATTTGGAAGCAGTGGGACATCAGGTTAAAGACAATTAAAATGGCAGGGATCGTTCAGGGCAAGAGGAAGTGGAGGGGAAAATGGCATTTAGTTTTTGGTGCGATGACAGTTGGCGTTCCTGCCACGGTTCAAAGGAGCTGACGAGTGGCACGGAGTGTCTTCCAGGCAAAAGTTTCTGCGTACCCCATTCTGGAAGACAAGATTTGGTCTCTGAAGATATTGAGAGCTGCCTATTATTTTTCTTCTTTCCAGCAACACCTCCGGAATTACAACAGACCTTTATCTCCCAAAGTCTTCAACCTGGTCCCACGGTGTCACTCAAATGTTCAGCAACTGGAAATCCATTCCCAGAGTTGAAGTGGTTTGTTGATGGACAAGAACTTGTCTCTTGGCCAACCAATGACCCACTTGAGTCAAGATATTGGCAGATCTCAGATCGTTATTCTGTTGGAAGTTACCGGCAGCATACTGAAATCGTTTCTCATGTCAACATCACCAATGTCCGTGTTGAGGATAGCGGATCATACAGTTGCACAGCCTCAAATCTCCTTGGAACTGGCCTACATTCAGCCAGGCTGAATGTCTATGGTAAATCAAGTTACGTTTCTCAGGCATGCCTTTTTGCTACACTTGATTTCTAGCTTAACTTTGCCCTTCGAACTTGCAACAAAACGTTTCCCTTTGATCGTCTCAGTTGTGATATTTCTGGTACCTTAGACAAGCTTAACGAGGGTAGCTACGTTGCCCGCTGTAACTTGGAAGCATTCAACCATGCCTTGGATTTTCCGTTTTACGCTTTCAATAATAACACCCCTAGTAGCAATGTCTATAAACCCAGCATTACGTTTTGGAAAAGAAATGGTAACTTATAGATTTTGTATTTCGTCTAGGCCCACTCTTTGTGAAAGACATGACGAGCCTGACGCTTGTGGCGGATGAGACTGCGCTCGTCCCTTGCATGTATGGCGGATATCCAGTGGACAAGATCAGTTGGCAGAAGAATTCAAAGGAAATTATTGATCCACCCGGAAATATGAAGGAAGCCTTTCGTTTTGCCACCTTGCCCAATGGGACGTTAAAGATTGACAAGATCAACACAGAGACGGATAAGGGTCAGTACAGTTGTCTCATTTCCAATCGAAAAGGGGAAACTGCTTCAGGAGTCGTTGAGATCAACGTAATGCGTAAGTTATCCAAAATAAATAGCCAATCATAGGATAGGCTCTAGTACTAAATTTCTCATCAAAATTCTCGGAATCAGTTTCATTTACCAGAGTCGCTCAACTAGAAAATCAGATTAAATAAGGCCCTGGAAGCTATAACTCTTATTCTGACTTATCATCTTTGCAGATCCTCCAGTGATTTCCGTTTTCAGCTTTGATGATAATTTGGTAGAGGGACAGAGGACCTCTGCAACGTGCAATGTCGTTTCAGGCGATCTCCCAATTGATATCAAGTGGCTCAAAGATTATCAGTTGATTCCCTCCATGTTGAACATCACGGAGATGCGGGTGAAGTTCCTTAGCTATCTCATCTTTGAAGAACTGGTTCGAGATCATAGTGGGACTTACACGTGCTCAGCTTCGAATGGGGCTGCAACGACTAACCACTCTGCCATACTCAGTGTCAAAGGTAAAAGACGTCATGGTGGCTAAACAGTGCATTCCCTAGGCTTACCGAGAGAACCCACGATATGAGGCTTTACGTGAAATCCTAATTAATTCCCAAATGATAGATAACTTTTATTAGGCTCCTCCTGTCAGGTTGGTGTGAAAAAATTTAATTAAGTGTCAGGTATTCTAATTTATCATAATCATAATCACTTAAGTTCTGTCACCGTGTTCTCGGAAAAAGCACCTATAGTGAGGTTCTTTGAAAACTTTGTCGCACTGACGCCATCGTCCAAATGCGAATACCTCTGACTGGATCAAATATCCTACATTATTTGGACTTTCTTCCTGAAAAGCTATCCAAAAGTCTACAAACTTGGAAAGTATATACAGCGCATTTCTTTTCAAATTAGGTTCTATCGGAATTTTTGAGAAATATTTTTATGACTTGTACTAAAGGGCATTCCGTTTGGGTATAAAAGTTAGAGAATGCGTCTCATGTACACTTTCCCCATGGAATTTGGTTAGTGTGAGCCTTCTCACGCGTAACACAAAATAAATGGCAGGTAGAATCGCGCTTACATGGCTTCCAGGCGAGAAACTTTCAGAGTTTTGATGACAGAAAAGCAAACTTGACGACTACCCGGGTTTGACGCAAATAACTACAGGGACGTGTTGACTGATATGGGACAGCTACAGAGCTCTAATGAATTTTCGAAAATCTCCATGCAGAATGTTATTTGAATCCACTGCCTCTGATCCTGTACACATGAACACTTACGCCGTTCATTAAAATAATACGGTTCCTTTTGTCTCGAGACACCTTCATAGAAGTCTCTAATTCATGTAACGTCTATCTGTTGTTTCGGAATTTAGTTCCACCATATTGGATTCAGGAGCCACAGGATGTCAAAGTGATTCTAAGAGCGAGCCATGTAATTCCTTGTGCTGCAGATGGTGTTCCAAAGCCTACAATAAAATGGTTCAGAGGTACATGTCCCCCGCTGGAAGAAGATGAGTTCATTTTTTTTCTATTTGTTTCCAATTTTTAGACACTGGAGTAATGAAGCTCCCGGTTCAGAATGATCGAAAGTTTGAGATCCTCGAGGATGGGAGTTTGAAACTGGAGGATGTGGAAGCAATGGATGGTTCAAATTATATCTGCGAGGCTCAAAATGGCGTTGGCTCTGGATTAGGAAAATCAATTCGTCTCCACGTTAACAGTTAAGTTGAGAAGATTACTTTTTTTCTTTTGCTTCATGCTTTACGTGACACTCACATTACGGAGGTACTTAAACCTCCTCGAGCTCGAGATGAGCGAGAGTCTTTCTATTTCGTGTGCGGGAATTTAATTCATTGGGAGAAACTGGAGCATTTGGCAAAAGGTTATGTGACTAAATGAGTGAAAGGAAGAGTGCTCATAAAAATGAAAAAAAAAGAAAGAAAAGAATAAGGGAATAGCTCATTAAAATCATTTGGTTCGGTAGTTCCTGCCAAAGTTTCTGCCCCGATGACATCCGTCGTCGTGGCTGAAGGACTCCCTACTCTTCTCAAGTGTCATATCCGAGGAGATCTTCCAATTCAAGCAGAATGGAGGAAGAATGCCATTGTGATAAGCGAACAAAGTCCGAGATTCTTTGGAGAGACGCTCCTTGATACGAACTCAAGTCTCCTTCTAGCACATCTCCACATTGACAAAACGGAGAGATCGGATTCAGGGCTCTACGTCTGTATTGCGTCTAATCATTATGGGCGAGACGAGGATCGGATTAGTCTCGAAGTCAAAGGTCTTTTTCTTACTTTGAATTTATCACCTACGCTTTCACTCCTTTCTCCCTGCCTCCGTCATAACTCACGAAGCCACTCTGAATGAACAGCAGCCCCTCACTCTCACCAAACTTACAACGTTTACAGCGTTAAGAGTGATGTGAATTCAATTGGAAATTTACGATTTCTCCCTCTTCCCAATCCACTTCCGCTCTGACCTCACGCTCTACCTCTCTTGCCTCAGTAATTGTAGAAGTAAAGTAAAAGCTCTTTTGCACGTAATGAATTCAAATATTTACACACAGCTCGGCCTCCAGCTCCGGATGATTTCACGGTTGAAGAAATTGGTTCACGGTTTATTCGACTAAAATGGTCTCCTGGACCACAAATAATCTCCACTGCTCCGGTCACCTACTTCATCCTTCAGTTCAAGAAATCAGGGGCAGTCTCTTGGATTCATGACGTGCACAATATGACGGTCCAGTTCCCTGCCACTCATGCAGTTCTCGAACCGCTCAACCCACTAACAAATTACGACATCAGGATTCTCGCCTCTAACGAAATTGGACACAGCGTTCCAACCGAACCGCTTGCGGTTCTCACACTTCCCGAGGGTAAGTAAGATAATTTCCTTTAAGATTCTGCTCACTGCGTCTGTTGCGATGGAAGGGTCTACCATTATATTCCATAGCCGTTTGTTCTTCAGACAATTCTTTGGAGCGCCATGTAATCTTTTATTCGGAAACAACTCGTTTTCATAATTGCCTTCGTCATGCCTTTCAGCTCCTTCCGGACCACCCCTGAACATCTCCGCCATTCCTGTGAGTTCAAAGTCCGTCCTTGTGCGTTGGGATCCGCCAAACCCATCAATGCAACATGGGACCATCCAAGGTTACCATGTGTTTGCTTCTCTTCAACCAAATAATCACCCGGGATTTAATAACACGACCATTGTGGATGAAAAGTGGAGGCAGCATACGGAGCTTCATGGACTCAGATCCAATTCCCAATATCGTATATCAATTCGGGCGTACAATAGTGCAGGCATGGGACCGGAATCACCCTTTGTCTACGTCCATACTCCGGAAGGAGGTGAATCCTGTCTTTCTCTCACCAGGAAATTGTGAACAATGCTTGATTTAAGGAATACTTCTTAAATGAAATGGATTTTCTTTTATAGTTCCAGATGCTCCACCGCAGAGTGTTCAGTGTGAAGGGCTTTCTTCCCGTAGTTTGCATATCCAGTGGGATCCTCCACCCTTACATCTTTGCAATGGACAAGTCCAAGGCTACAAAGTAATTTATCAGTCCATCCACGATGAGAAATACGGTAAGGAAGACAAAGCTAATTTCCTTCAGGATTAAATGTAATTTGAGGAAGGATGGAATGGAGAGCATTCCAAGCGCCTTTCTCTCTTCCCTCCTCTAAATTAGCTGCCCGTGGAATCATCCAAATAGTTGTTGTTAACACGAGTTAATTTACTTAAATCTAGGGGAAAAGCCTGAAGTGAAGAAAACATCGAATCGTGAAACAACTCTTCATGGCTTGCAAAGTTTTACTAATTACTCCGTTAGAACTTTAGCTTTCACGTTGGGTGGTGAAGGCGTCGTTTCAGCTCCACTTTTTTGCTTCACCGAGGAGGACAGTGAGTCTCTTCACAAGAATTAGCAAACTATTTTTCCTGGCTTCAAAACTTTTGGCTTTCTTGCAAATTTTAATAGAGTTTAGAGATGTTTCGTTGAGTTCCAATTGGATTTTGTGCGAAACTATTTTACCAGTTTCCTCTAACGGCTTGGTATATTTTCTTACTATAGTACCAGATGAGCCGGCGGATCTCAAAGTTTTATCGACAAGTGGAACATCAGTCCTTGTAAGTTGGCTTCCTCCGGTCCATCCAAACGGGATTATGAGCAAGTACACAATTTATTGGAAAGCGGATGACACGGAATCGGTGAAGGAGAAAAGCTACACTCCAAGTGGATCTTCTGATGAAGAGGAATTGAGTCTAGAGATTCGAAGACTTCGGGAAAATCAAAAGTACGCTTTCTGGGTGACAGGAACAACGAAAGCAGGGACAGGGAAGTCATCCAAACTCCAGAGCGTTGTCCTTAGCTCCAAAGGTAACAAATGTCAGTCACTTGAGGCAAGCCAGAGAAAGGGAAATCGCTGTAGTGGTGACACTCAATTCGGGAGACAGATTGTCATCCTCCCCTTTAGCTCTGTGCCCACTCTTGAGATCAAGCACGAACTTACAGTACTAAGGTTTAATTAGATGCCTTCCCACTTTTACCTTTTCCAAATATCCAGCATTTTCCAGCATCGCTGGTACTCCAGAACCCCTTGAGGGATCCTCGAATCCAGGTTTCTAATTCCAATTCTGAAGATAAGCAATCAAATATTTCCTCTTCACTTCTCATTGAGTTTTTGTTAATAAAAGTAATTTAAGTGAAAGTAATGTCCCACAGGATTCATCCATACGAGAGAATGCAATTATACGCCACTGCTTTCTCTCCTCACTCCCGTCCTTTGGTCTCCATGCCTCATCTTCTTCCTGGTGATGACAATTTTTATTTTTCCGGTTCCAGTTGGGTCGAGGATTGCTTCATTTCCTGTCGTCCGAAACACTGTGGTTGACCAACCTGTTTTGCTCAATTGCAAGACCATTGGCGTACCACCCCCGAAAGTTTCCTGGCTCCGAAAAAATCGAGTCGAGACATCACATCATATCTTGAGAAATGGGTCGCTATTTATCACACGAGTGAAGGTACTGAAACTCCATTGTGTCTTGGTTTTTCTTTTAATACAACTAGACGCTAATCCCAGTTTTAGTGACTCTGTTGCTATCCGTTATGCTCATCATCATCTTCATCACCGAAACTTAGCCCAGGCTGAAGGAATCCTCCAGTTCTATGGACTCCAATAAACCACAGTCATTTACGGTTGTGGCTCATACCCAGAGGAAAAGTTTTAACGACTTCTATACTTTATTTTTATAAATCTTAAGAACAACTTTCCCCTTGCAGTAGGAGAAAGTTTTTTCCACTTTTTATTTACAGTGTGGTGGCTCTGGAGCCACAGGTATTATCTCCCCCTGTAGATTTTTGCACTTCCAGCGGTTTTACGATCAGAAATAAAACTGTCACATTTTTATGAGACTGACAACTGGGTGTGGAGCCGTTATGATTCCAATGGGATAATATGATGATGCTGACATTGGGTAATTTTCTGCTTTTAGGACAAAGATGAAGGATTTTGGACGTGTCGGGCAGAGAATGTGGCAGGGTCCGACGAAGTCGTCCATCAAATTATCCTTAATCGCCCACCATCTGTCGTCCCTTTGTTTCTGGGATATGTCAGCTCTACCAGCGTTCAGATACATTGGGAACCACCACAGAAACCTGATCCACCCGTAACGGGTAAGTCAATTTCCACATATCGTCAGTTGCCAAGTAGACCTAAGAGCTAGGCTAAGAGCTGTGGATGATAAAATTATTATTCAATGTCCTTGGCCGTAGCCTTTATCCCAACTTTATGAGCAATAAAGTTGTCTTGATCTAATTCATAACGCTTCGACATCATTTTCGATTTTCATCTGTCCCAGTGTGTATGAGTTTACAGGGAAGGGTAGTATTTTCTCCCTGAGGAATCCTGTCATCGTCAAGAATCCTTGACTGTAGATTAAGGGAAGATCTTCTCATTATATGCTAATGGAATCGAAAAAGGGGCACGGTGGTCCACACTGTGGCAAGGATCCTGGAGCCGTCCTCATCGTATAATTCTTGAATTTCACTTGGTTGGATCCATCTTACTTTTTATTAGAGTAGTGGTGTGGATCGATTTCTACAAAGAGGACGAACCGTAATTCCTTCCCACTTCCAATATCAATCAAGATCTTTGAAGATATGAGAAAACCAAAGTAAATATTACATTCGGTTAAACGGAATCAGGGGAAAGCAAAGATTTCAGCTTGGTATTTTCTCCCCAATTCTTCCAGAATCTCATTCCGATGAAACTCCCGTCATCCACAGAGTGACAATCGTAGAATCAAATATCCCCCCATGACCTATTTCTCCTTATTCAAAGCCATAAGACAGGATTACTTCCTCTCCATGCCAAAGAAAAAGACAACATTGGAAATCGAAATGGAAATCGAGGGCGCACAAACCAACCACATTCATTAAAATCTTCTTTAAAGTTTGATTCCGGATTTTTCCAAGAGTCCCTTCTGGTTTAGTAATAGCTCTTTCAGCTTATGCTTTTGGAATATTCATTAGGATGACGACAAAAAAAATCATGAAGGACGGTTTTTAGAAAATGGAGATGATTATAGTAAATTAAGGGAGTAGAAATTGATGAATCAGTCATACAGAAAAACCTAGCGGATGCATTCGTATTTTTCCTAATTTGCAGGAGTAGGCATAATAATTCACGTAGGGTTTTAATGACTCTCTGAATAAAATTGTTGACGCGATGTCAACTCGTGCTTTCCCTGTGCTCTTCATGAAAGGGAAACTAGCTGATTGAAACCAAATAAAATTTTAATTATAGTGGTAGATTTTTTGCATCATTCTGTTGAAAAAATGCCTCCGTGTTCGTGCCACTTATTTTGATCGCATTACGTATACTTTGGTCTTATATTGGATCCCTTTCATTTTGTTTGTCCTAGGGTATGTTCTCCAATACCGACGAGAAAGTGTGTCTCGAAAATCCGTGGATGAATGGGAAGAAAAGCGGATCAACTCTAAAACAACATCGTATACCCTCGACGGCATAAGCTGTGGCACAGTCTACCTCTTCAGAATCGCTGCTGAGAACGTAATTGGTTTAGGAGCGTATAGTATGCCTCTGAAAACAAAAACAAACGGACAGAAGCCAGATGGTGATCCACAACTTAATGAAATTCTGAGAGGGAACGGTACAACGGTGGAAATTGACTTGACGCGGTGGTCAACCGGTGGATGCCCCATAAAGAACAATTTCCAAATTGAGTACAAACCAAAGGACTCTTTGAACTGGCAACGAATCTATCGTTTGGACAATTATACTCGAAAGTTTACATACAATGCTGTCAGCGGGACTGTCTACGACCTTCAGATCACAGTTGAAAATGACGCAGGAGCAGTAACAAAGTCTTTTCAAATAGAATCCAGTCCAGGTAAATAGAAGCATGGGGCCATATTGGTTGACAGGAAACCAAAATAATTCTTTGGTGGCAGTGGCGGAGAAGTGATGAGAATTAATGAGCATCGGAGTCATTAATTATATTTAGCAGTTTGGGCCCCTCTGACTCCAGCGGAAGGACTTTCTCCTAATCTCCTTTTCTCTTGTGCTCTTCCAGATTTTTTCAGCAACTACGAGAAGATGATGAAAGAGAAAGGGCGTTTTGCTGAGGAGAGATCGAGTGGGGATTCCTTCCTGACTGACGCACATGTGGTCATTGCGGTTCCCATTGTGTCCGCTGTCATTTGCACTTGTGCCATTGGTCTTTGTGTGCTCATCATCCGGAGACGGAGGTGAGCCTGGGCTTCAGTTCTGACCTAAGACGCTCATTCCTGCCCTCTGACACAATACCCCGTGTACAGGGGTTGAAAGGAAATGAAACACAATGGAGTGTCAGGATGAAGTTGATGGCTCTTATCATTTCAAAATCGGAGAGGGCTCCTTTCTCCTGTTGTGTTCCTTTCCCTACTAATCTCTTTTTAGCTTTTCTCCTTTCTCCTCTACTCCTCAAAAGGTCATCCATCTTTCCTTTTTGGCTACTTTTTCCATTCATTTTTTCTCTCTTCTGTAGTCCAGCAAAGCAAAGGACCGCCACGATAATTTTGCTTTTGTTAAACTTTACTCTTTTTCTATTTAGAGAAACGACGAGGGATGAATGGAAGTTTGCTCACAGTGCCAGTCAACACACATGGCTGTCGGAAGATGGGCAAGCTGGAGCCGGAAAGTTGGATGGAAGTAGCAATAATAGCGGAAGGACAGGTACTTTTTCTGCACTCTTACGGTGCCAAAGATCCTCATATCACTCCTCCATCTTTTGTTCTGTAGCTGGAAATATGTCAATTTACGCAACTTTAAATTCAGCCAAGCCCATCCCAATGGAGATCCGAGACTCGACTGTGAGATTCCAAACGTTTGGTCAAAGAGATAATTATGACGCACCCGTGCCAGTGCCAAACTACAAAAAGTATAGGCGAAAGTCTGGGCCAAGTGTATCCCCGCCTGATGGAATGAACCTAGGTTTGTGCCTTAGAAGCGAATCGCTCAACGACTTTATCATCCTCCTTTCAATTTCAGAAGTCTCATGCATTTCAAGTCAGAATGAATACAGCGGTGCAAACTTGGAACCGCCACGTAACTATCGATATTATGAGGAGAACTCGGATTCCGATGATACAGAGGACAGTCTTTACCCAGATTATGCACGTCCCTATCAACATACTTCTTTTCGCAGAGGTAATTTTCTAAAAATTTTCATGGAATAGTGACACATTCTGCTTGGTAGGTGGTGGCGATGGGAAATCCGGCAAGCGAGAGAGTGGAAAGAACACTGCTAGGAAGAAACAAATATCCAGAAGTCGAGGGTCTAGAGAATACTTGGAGTAAAGCTGAAAGTTTTGTTACACAGAGGAAAGCTTATACGCTTAATTGCACATCGTGTGTACCTAAAGATAATATAATAAACTAAAAAAACGAGCGAGCACTAAAAAGTAAAATATCCCGGTGATGTCAGACGGAATGTTGGAATAAAAATGAAAGTAAAAACACTCGCATTACTAGGGTAAGATCTAAAAGAAATTCTAAAAATCCTGATCTACGTTGGTTTCAAAGGTTCATCAGCCTCACCGGCAGTAGCGCCATTTGCTTCAACAGTTCGCAGTGGAATCGATTCCGGCTGAACTTCTGGTTCCGGTTCTTCCTGTGGCTTTTTCCGATCACAGACACCACACTAAGGAAAATAAACGACGAAATTCATCAGAAAATAAATAAATTGTAACTAATTTGTACTAACGCAGCAGAGTAAGAGTATGATGAGAAGCAAAAGGAAAATCCCAGCGGCAACCGAGGAAGCGATCCAGACGACCACGTTGTTTGCCACAGCTGCGTGCTCCATCAGTGTGACTGCTTCCTTCACATCCGGCTTCGGTTGGACATCCGTTCCCACATTCAACATTGTCACCTTCGCTTTGCTTCTGAACTCAATTTTACGTGCCTTGTATTCCTCCAATAATGATACTGCGAGAATTTACATTTTCAAAATTCAGGCTTAACGTGATTACTTTGTTATTCTTACGTGTTTGGTTCGTCAGCATCCGAAATGTAACATCGACGGAAGCTCGTGTCCCAGGAATGAATTTGTGTAACAGGCAGACAATCTGAATACAATCAACGTGGCCTGAGCTACAATCTAGAATCAGGGTCTTCTTTTCAACAAGTCCATGATCCCCGGGTCTATTCGCCAGATCCCTTCGGAGCCTTGATTTTGGTGGAAAATTGGAAATGTCATCAATTTCATCAAGTCCATCAATATCGGGGTCACGGGCTGTGAAAAGAAACGAAATCCTTGAAGGTCCACTGCAGGTTACAGCTTCACCATCTTGCTTGACCTACAGAAAGTAAAAACAATTTAGGAAACATGGGCGGAAATATGGTTTTTTGTCTCACTTCGATGTCCGTAATGCTGGCCACAATCTGATTATCAGGCTTTTTAATTATGATCTCCGGAATACTTAATTGAAGTTCGGTAGTCTTTAGGATACTTGGTCCATCCAATTTCACCTGCAAGGGACAAAGTAGGAGTGGGATATTTAGGACTTGATTAAAAATGATAATCCTAAACTCACCAGGTAAGAATGTGTGAATACGTTGTAGGGGTTGTGCGAAGTTATGTTCACCTTTTTCAGAGGTGCCAGCAGTGTTATTTTTGCTCTAGCGATAATTGGCAGAATTAGACGAGTGACGACAACTGGCTTCGCCAGATCCGATGTAGTTGAAGCGTCAACGTTAATAACAAATTCGTTTGGTCCGTTTTGCTCTCCGGCCAAAAGATCCGACATGTCAAACTCAAGCTCAAGCTTTTTACTGTCACCTTTCTCCAACGTTTGGCCAAGCGAGCAAGATAAGGTATACGACATCCATGCGTTCACCTGCCCACAGTCTGCTGGTGTATTGACCAAGTTTCTTTCTAGAATGAACATTCCTCTATCAAACTGAAACAATAGAGTAAAATATTCTTACTCAGCCAGGAAACTGTGAGTTTGGGATAAATGGCAGCTTCGCCTTTGTTTGAAAGTACGATAACCAAGTGAAGTCTGGAAGTTGAGCCAATGACAAAAGGTTCCCCCGCACTGAAACCATATAGAAGACGCTAAACTTTTTGAAACGTCTAGACAATTAGTCTATGATATTCTGATGTAACCTGTAGTTAGTAAATACAGCTGCAACGTCCAAATCAGCGACACAAATGTCATCATCTCCACAGGGAACGGCGGGGTCCAAGGTTAGAGTGGACTTGGTCACATTAAGTGCTGTCACTGGACAGTTCTTGCAAAATGAATTAAATGCTGAAAACAGTTGAAACAATATAATTAACGCCAGGGCTTATTGACAAATTAGAAATAAAAACCTGTTCCGTTGTGCTCTGTCCGAGGTCCGACTCCACCAAATCCTGGGGATAGTATTCTGTATTCCGTATTTCCTTGTGATAAATTCGATTCAATGATTGAAACTTCTTGGCGAAAAGTGACACGGTGACCAGTTAGCGTCAGCCCCTAGGAGAAAATGAATACTGTATTTCAATTTATGCGGGAAAGACCAATGGCTTCTACGGAACTTGCCTGTTTAACAACTGCAGTGTATGTTCGACAGCTCAGACTGCCATGATTTGCCCGTAGTTCGTAGAAAACTTCACTAGCTGGAGTCAGATAGCCTTCCGTAAGGTAAACCCGAGTAATCTTAGAATCCAAATCTGAGAATAATTTTACTCGCATAGCTGTAGGGAGAAGAAATGAGTAATTGAAAGTTAAAAAGAATGAGAAATAGTAAGCTTTCTCTCACCAATTTGGGTAATGGCGTCCTTAGATTCATACCCCACGCATGAGGTAAGCGTAAAAGAGTAATCTTTTCGGTTGACAGGGATTTTCCGAATGTTCGCTTTCAGATTCCCAGTGATCTGTACAACTGGCCTAGTCCGTAAAATTACAACTTGGGCTGATTGGTACGCTCCTACTGCAATGTCTGTACCAGAATTGTTGGTTATACGGTAGACTATAAGGTAAGCCACAGTGAAACCTTACCGTTATAGCCATTTCCATCGACATCGACACCGGTGGAAATGCTGAACCCAAACCCTACTAGTCCCAAATGTATTTCTTTCGCATGAATGACTTGCGAGAACTTTTTTACTAATCCAGTAGGGGAGCCATGATAAATGTAGATTCCACCTCGCCTGGAATCTCCGTAAGGCGCTCCAATGGCCACGTCTTTTGTAACAAAAACGATAATGTCACGGTGACATGCAATTCAAATCAAAACTTTACCATTGAACCCGTCCTTATTGATGTCACCGATGGAAGCAATGGAGGAACCAAAACGTGACCACGCTTCATTATTTCCAAAGACAAAGCCCTTCGGGCTCAGCTTTTCCTAGAACGATTAGCCAAAATTAATATGGCTGTTACAGTAAATACGCATGCGTACCCTTTCACTCAAGTAAACAAAGACAGCCCCTTCATCCCCTTGACCAGTGAATCCACTATTGGACGTGTCAGAGCTATCCAATGTCGAAGCGCCACCTCTTGTTGCATCGATTAACTTTGCGCTCCGCTTTGTTCGGTACAACGGCGCACTAATTAGTAAATCGCTCCAGCCGTCGTTGTTCAAATCAACTGAGCAAAGAACAGAGCCAAAATAAGTGGCAGACTCCGGAGGGCCCTCGATTTTCGTCAAAATATTCAAGGGTTCGTCCTGAGAAGCCGGAAAAGAAAATACGAGCACATGTCCGCTAAGATTATTTTCAAGACCTCCACGCGGGGCACTTGCAACAAACTGAGGCGACGAGTCACTTGACTCGATAAAACGTCCAGATGTAACAGCGTACCCTAGTACAAATTGAAAGATCATTCCATATGCCGTAAGAGCAAGACAGAAATCGGTGAACAATTAACCGAAATACGTGGCGTTTTGACTCCACATCCGTTGTAGTTGTGCCTTTGCCACGAATTGTGGTGCCTGATAGAAGGTTCCAAAGTCCTCTGGTTGTCCATTTCGTCTTAGCCGTGGTTCAACCCCATCCCGAAGTCGGATAACTGATCCTAAAAAATGTAAAGTTGATGACAGACTACAATTTTGCCTGCCAGCTTAATCGGCCAATGTTCGAACATTGGTGAACTTTTAAGGACAGACTGCCAATTTTGGTGCACCTGAGAGCGTGTCACCCGAAATTGGGCAATGAAAGTGCTGCACCTTTTTAGTTTCCTCTCCCGAATCTTTTTTGGTGCATGTCACCTAATTGCC